>JAKSZP010013548.1:0-82633 GCA_022478985.1 Massospora cicadina | reverse complement strand
GCATCCAGCCCCTGCTCAAAGCCTCCACTCCCAAGAATGCCAATTTAAATATGAGGGCTCTAGCCGATGAAATTGTCCAGCTCCAAGCCCAAGCCACTCAAGCCATTGTTACCACCACTGGAAGAGAGACATCCTGATCAAATCTTGGATGACCCTCCTTACCAGAATTTCAACTAGATAACCTCATTCTCTTTTATCATCATCAACCTGGAGGCTGACAGAACAAGCTCAACGTACTGTGGTCTGGACCTTACAAAGTTATACACAAGGTGAAGTCTGAGTACTCCATTGCTGACATCAATCAGGGGACTGTTTAAACCAAGTGCATGGTCAGTTCCTCCAGCTGTAAACCCCTCTCTGACAGGATCTTGAAGGGGGCCTTGTCAGGATTTGAGATAAAAATTGTATTGAATTCCCATCTTCCAAATCCAGCTGTGCCAAATTGGTCATCAAACCTAACCAAGAAAAAACTCTTTCAGGATCAACCTCACCTATTCCTGAGTCACGTGGAGAGGCCTTTCCACCCTTTCAGTCAGGTGAGCAATGCTACCCATTGAGGACGCCCTCAAGGGGGCCATTCTGGAAGATCAGTAAAGATCCTGATCAGATGAGGCTCCAAAGATCCCAAAGGCACCAAGTCCTGACACACCCTATAAGTATCAAAGCATTTAAATTTAATAAATTATTTAGTAAACTAACTCATTTTTTCTGTTTCCTCTTCAGTGCTCTTTTCTGATTTTTCCAGCTTTGAGCCACCGCGAACCCCAGCGCTAGTCCAAGGAACTGTAGCGCTGACACCCTGTGAGCTAATTTATTACTATTATAAGTCTGAGCAATGCTTTAAGGTTCAAAATGCTAATGATAGTATGGTATAATACCATAAAACCATCATTTGTGACACTCAGATAACAGCTTTGCTGTTACCCTTATGCCCTGTGAGCTAATTTATTACTATTACAAGTCTGAGCAATGTACTAAGGTTCAAAATGGTAATGATAATATTGTATAATACTATAAAACTATCATTTGTGCCACTTGGATTAACACTTTGCTATTGCCCTTGTGGCTGGAGAAGCTGTAGCATAACTTCAAAACACCATATTATCATTAAGCTCACAAACTAAAGCAAACTGAGTATATTAATAATACCAAGTACTTTAGTGCAGATTAAAATATAATTATTCAGGGTTATTTGATTTAGGTGATGTATAGTATAAACTAAATAAATAGATATCTTAATAAGCCAACCATTAAAAGAGCAAACATTTTAACATAGTCATAATTGAATAAAGGCAATATTCTCCAAAACTATAATTATTATACTGATTAAATTGTTAGAATATTAAAACCTGGAGAACACTAAATATAATTTTATTTTGCCACAAATTTATCACAGCTCAAAATAAGCAATACATATACTAACATGTTATAGTAGATCAATTAGAAAAAATCAAAATTTACCTTGAAAATGATATTAGCAAATGTTTAGGATGATAACAATTTTGATGAAATCAAAATCAACAAAACTACTACTTTAAATTAGATCAAATAAAAATATTAAAAACTTAGCCTGATAAAGTTAGTAAACATAGAAAATTACAAATGTTTATGCTGAAATCAAAATCAATAATATTACTAAAAAGATTACCAAATAAGAAGCAAAAATTATCTTAAAAAGATGTTTTCAGTTATTTCATATGATCAAAGATGATTATATTTGAAATAAACATCTGGTGAAAATAAGTATAATCATCAAAAAACTTACCTTGAATATAACAATAAACAAATTAGATCACAGATAAGCATACCAGAAACAAACTTCCAATAAATTTAATAACTAATAGCTATAGATAGTAAAAAATAAGTAAAACCAATAAAAAGCTTACTTTAAAATGAGCTCAGTAGCACTCTTTAAATCTAAGAATGTCATTCTGGGATTAAGAAACTAAAAACTAAAATTAATTTTTACTGTCAAACTAATAAAAACATATATTTAGTGAATTTTTTTCACAAATGACCAAACTATTAAATGCTTACCTTTGTGTTAAAAATATAATCTGCAATTTAAATAAGCATGATTAAAATTTTTAGTGAAAGTTTTTCTAAATCCTAAATAACCAAAAACTAAAAAGTACTTAACTTTGTGTTGAAATTACAATTCTACAATTTAAGTGAGGATAAAACAACAATCTAGTTAATGTTTTCCCTAAATCTTAAATAATTAAAAAACTAAAAAGTGCTTACCTTAAATTGAAATTACAAAAATGAAATTTAAGTGAGGACAATTAAATTACAATCTAGTGAAAGTTTCATAAATCTTTGATAAATTATTAACTAAAAAGTGCTTACCTTTGATTTAAAATTATTATAGTTCTGTAAGTTAGGTGAGGATAATTACTGTAAACAAATATCAAATGAGTAAATTTTCTAAACAAAACCTATTAAAGTTCTTACCTTTGCATTGAGTTTTATAATTCTGCACTTAAAGTGGAGGTGTTTTATTATATACTTAAATAAAATTCAATCTTTATTTGTCATACCTTCATTCTAATACTTAAGTTGATATCTATTGTTAGAAAAAACTTACCTAAAAACGCGATGGATATACATGCGTTAATATTGTTAATAGCTTTAAGTAATCTTTTTCAACAATAGCTTACATCATGCTCATCAGTGGAGCTTAAATATATGCAATTTGATTGGTTAAAACTGTTTTTTGGTTTTTAAATTATATACAAATAGATTCAAATTATCAGATGTCAAATCATTAATATCTATAAAATTAATTTTTAATATAGGAAAATTAGAGAATCAATTTTACCTTGTTTTTTAAAATCTCCGAATATCTCCAATTAGTTTTTATTTCACCAGGTTGGGGGGTGCAAAAGCTATGTATTTGAAGCTAATTTGCCCTACTAACAAAATCTAAAAATCTGATTGGCATCAGTTTAGGCTTTGAATCACTGCTGATTCAAACCACTGAATAACACCTTAATAAATTTTAAATTAAAATCAACTCAAAACCAAAATTTATTAAACAATTTAGACTTAGCGCCGCTATAAGCAAAAAATTTTTGATGTCATAAACCAAAATAAAAAGCCACAAAACCCCCCAAAACAGCATTACAAGCTTGAAAGGGTGACCCCAAGAAAACATGTGCAAATCTCACTTTCTAGCCCCATGTGTTGAAGATGAGCTTGCACTGGCACAGCTAAAGCTGTGCCTCCACTATGCTCTGAGCCCCATCTACCTTTAAAAATACCGTCATTTGTGCCACTCAGACTAACAGTTTTGCTGTTGCCCTTGTGGCCTATGAGCTAGATTTTAACTACAAAAATATAATTCAAAGCATAGCTCCAAGGTTCAAAATACTAAAATCTTATAGTATAATATCATAAAAACTATCATCTGTGCCATTTGGACTAACAGCATTGCTGTTGCCCTTATGGCCTATGAGCTAACTTATTACTATTAAAACATAACTCTGAGAAATGCTATAAGAATCAAAATGCTCATGATAGGATGGTATAATATATAAAGCCTATCATTTGTGGTACTTGGACTAACAGTTTTGCTGTTGCCCTCATGCTCTATGAGCTAACTTATTACTATAAAATACAACTCTGAGCATTACTCTAATTTAAAAGTACTAAAAATAGTATAGTCAATACTATATAGCCTGTCATTTGTAACAATTGGACTAACAGCTATGCTGTATTTCATGGTTTATGAGCTAACTTATTACTATAAAATATAACTCTAAGCATTACTCTAATTTAAAAATACTTTAATAATATAGTATAATACCATAAAATATATTATTTGAGGTACTCAGACTAATAGCTTTGATGTTGCCCCAATAACTTGTGAGCTAACTTTTTTACTGTAATATTATACCTCAAAGCAGTACTCTAAGGTTCAAAATACATATAATAGTGTGGTATGATATATAAAGCCTATCATTTGTGGCACTCAGAAAAGTAGCTTTGCTATTGCCCTTGTGCTCTGTGAGCTAACTTTTTTACTGTAAATTATATTTCTGAGCAGCACTCTAAGGTTCAAAATACTCATAATAGTATGGTATAATATATAAAGCCTATTATTTGTGCCACTCTGACTAACAGCTTTGCTGTTGCCCCCATGATTTGTGAGCTAACTTTTTTACTGTAATATTATACCTCAAAGCAGTACTCTATGGTTCAAAATATATATGATAGTGTGTTATAATACCATAAACCTATCCTTTGACACTTGGACTAACAGCTTTGCTGTTACCCTTGTGGCTAGAGAAATATTAGCATAACTCTAAATAAAAGCTCTATAACTAACTAAGCTTATAGACTCAAGCAAACTGACCATAATCAGTATAATCTAATACCTTAATACAAATATAAATGTATTTAATAAAGTATATCTGATTTAAAAGAAGTATAGTAGATATTAAATGAATAGGTTTCTGTATAAGTCAACCATTAAAAGAGCAAACACTTTAATAAAGTCATAATAGTTTAAAGCAACATAAATAGTAAATTATATAAATCATGGACAATGCTTAGACCATTTAGAATATTAAAACCTGGAAGAAACTCAATATATTAAAATTTGTTACCAATTTATTACTTTTTGTTAATGTGCAATATTTTTACAGTTAAATAGAAGTAGAGCAAGAAATAATAAACCCTACCTTGATGATGTTAGTGAACATAGATAATTACAGATAGAATATAGTAATTTAAAACCAAAGTTAATAACTTGTATTAATTCAAGTAAAAATATTAAAACTTGCCTTGAAGATAATAATAAATATAAATGGTAACATATAATCTATGCTGAGATCTGAATTATTAATATTACTAAAAATAATGCCAAGTAAGAAACAACTTCACCTTTAAAAGATGTTTGCAGCCATTTCAGATAGATGTCAAAATCAAAATTAACAACATTAAAGCATTATATTAGATCAAATAAAGACATTAAAGCTTACCATGAGGATGTTAGTAAATATAGTTAAAACAGATAGTTTAAGCTGAGATCAAAATCAATAACTTTACTAAAAATTTTATTAAGCAGGAAACAAACCTCACCTTAAATGTTCATAACTATTTCAGATGATCACAGATGGGTAAATCAAAAACATATCCACCAAAACTAATTTATCACCACCAAAGGCTTACAGTGAAAAGATATTAATCATTTAAAATATCAAATGGTCATACTGAAGTCAAGCATCTAGTAAAGCATCAAAAGTAAATGGTATAGTTTATAAAATAAGTAAACTATCAAAAGTTACTTTAAAAAGATATCAATGATTACATCAGATTGTGAATGTTATACTGAAAGCAAAAATCTAGTAAAGTAAAACATCAATATCTTTAGGTAATGAAAAATGTAAAATTATCAAAAGGCTCAAAACAAAAAGAAATTGATTTACATATCAGATCTAAAATATTTATGCTTACCTTGGTGATGAGAGCATAATTCTGCAATTTAATTAAGAAAGGTATTTATAAAATTAAAGTTATTACTATGTAACCTTTATACTTTATTATCATAATGAGTTAAGTTAAAAGTTTTCTGGCCTACCTATAAATGTGATTGCTATTTATATATTAATAACATTGATAAAAGCATCAATAAGTCAATCTATAGTATAATAGTATAGAATAATTTATACTTTATACTCATCATTGGAGCTTAAATTGATATGATTTTTACTTGGTTAAAAAATGTGGGTAAGTTTTTACAAATAAAAAACTACAGATTGATTTGAAATATCTGGTATCAAATCATCTATATAAATATTAAATAATTAGAATTGAGATTTTTTTTACTTAATTTTTAGGATAATCTTATTATCCCAGAAGGACCTACATTAGAGTGAGGTATATAATATTAAATTAAAACTAAAACCGTTTTAATCAGATTAGACTGATTAGATAATGATAGATCATATAATAGTAAAATTTATCTAATTGGCTACAAAAATATAGGCCAAAACTCTTCATATTAGTCTAAACTAAAGTTATTTTTAATCAGATTAGATTAAATTTTTAAATTTTATTCGAGGTGGGCCGACCTGGGATGCGCGGCGTATGATAAGCCAGGAACTCCATGGACCGCCTTTGCTATTTGCTATCTCGGTTCGGGGCATTGGCGCGCAAAACCAACACAGTCAAAATCGTCCCCTACCCAAAGTCCATTACCGGGATCGAACTCGGGAGGCAGTGGTAGAGGGTCTATACTCTACCACTGGGATATCCTCCCTTTAATCAGATTAGATTAATTTGATAACAATTGCTTATTATACTAATAGATTTTTCTAAATGATTATATAACATTAAAATTTAATACTCTAAATATTCAATCTAAACTAAAAAATTTCAATCAGATTAGATCATTTAAATACCATTAAAGCATCATTTATACTAATAAAATTTATCCAATTGGCTTCTTATGATATAGGTTAAAACCTTAAACTTTAGTTTTAGATCAAAACTAAAGCCATCTTAATCAGATTAGATTGATTGATTTTAAATCATTATTTTTATAAAATTTATTCAATTAACTGCATTTGATTAGCTTAAAGCTAAAATATACATCAAAAATATTCTAATCAGATTAGATCAATTGATTATATAAATCATACTTATAAATAAAATTTTATCCAATTGGCTGAATTTATATTTTTTATAAAAAAAGTTAGATCAAAGCTTACCATTTTTAATCAGATTAGATCAGTTAGGTTAAGTTAAATCATCAAACATATATAATTTGTTCAATTGACTGCATTCAATATATTTTTAAAGCTCTAATTTTAGATCAAAACTTATCATTCTAATCAAATTAGATCAATTACAAAACTCTAAATTTAGATTAAAATTTACCATTCTAATCAGATTAGATCAATTAGATTATGTTAAATTATCATAAGTATAATTTTATCTGATTGGCTGCATTCAATATAGTTTAAAACTTAATTTTTAGAATCAGATTAGATCAATATGTAAATAAAGTTATGCTATTGTATTAAAAAGGGTAAATCTTATAGGTGGCATCAATCAAATTTAAGAGAGAAGTTGAGAATATATTTTATCTATGGTGAATCTATTTTACAATATAATTTTAATACATTTTATATATTCTATGGAAAATCTGTTTTAGTATATAATTTTAATATAGTAAGTAATAGCTTTATCTGTGGAGAATCTAGTTTATAGTATAATCTTAAATATATTTATAAGCAGTTTTTTCATTATATTGGAAAATAGATATTATAATTTATATATAGAGATTCCTATTTATATATTTATAATTAAATGAATCTGATAGGCAGTATCATTTATGATTATTAAAATCATTAATAGATCTGATAGGCAGTATCATTCACAATTATTGGAAAGTTGGAAAATATTTTATATAGTGAGAATCTAGTTTATATATATAATTTTACAAATACTCCAAATGTCTCAGAATGCATGCTCACCATTGAGGCAGGGGTCATAAAGTGAGATTAAAGCTTTTTGATTTGCTACAAAATAAACTTGGGGGTGAAAAACTACCTTCAAGCAACCTGATTGCCTAAATTTGGGGTTAGTGTTGCCAAAAGAAAAACAATTTATAACATCATGAACTAGATTGAAAAGCCTCAAAACCCCCAAAACAGCACCCCAAGCTTAAAAGGTTACCCCACAAAGAGGTGCACCAAACGAACTACCTAGCCCCATGTGTTGAAGATGGACCTTCTACCACTGCCTCCCCAAGTTCAATTCTGGTACAGGAACTATGGGTAGGGGACAATTATGACTGTGTTGGCGTTGCATACCAATGCCCCAAACCAAGATAGCAAATATCAAGGCAGTCCATGGACTTCCTGGCCCATCATACACCACACATGTAGGTTTTCTGGGGTTTATCCTCCTTTCCATTCATTCAATTTCCCTTAAAAAGTGTGATATTGTCACCAGGTCAGCCCACCTTAAATAAAATTTAAATTTAAATTGTTATGATATCATCACCTTCTCCAAATTATCTGTAGGCTCCTTAAAATTGGTTTATGATTAAAATACCAGCATAGCATTTAAATTTTTAACTATCCCAAATATAACTTCTAAACTTTTATCTTAAAGATAGGACTATATATTAATCTAATTTTAGCTTAAACTTTTTTTCTATGATAGAGTACTAAATCTTTTTACTTAAAACTTAACCTATTCAATTTCTGACACATATATGCGTCCAAAAAATGGGGGTGATGTAAATCTAAAAACGCATATATGTGTTCAAAAACTGAGAGGTATACAAATTAAAAAAAAAACGCATATATGCGTTCAATTAAAATAAGATTTATATAGATTTATTTTATAATTTATTAAATATTTGTGTTACAACAAGGGCCAAAATGAGCTTAAAAAGAGTTAACGTTGGCTAAGAAATTTGTGATAAATTTAAGGGCAAAAAACGGATAATTTTTTCTGAAACTCAGTGAAAGGGTTAATATAGATTTGAAAAATTAGGTCAAGTGATCACTTTACTATAACCATCAATAAGGTAGTTTTCTGAAATCTATATGCTACTATATCATTCAGAATATAGCTGTTTCACAGAAATCTTACCCTTTAGAAACTGTTAAATTTATAACTAGACTTAAATGCATAGTGCATCAATTAAATCTGGTATTTAAAATGGCAACAAAAGATACAAAAAATCTAAAATCATAGCTTTAAGAGATAAAAATATCATAAAAAACCCACCACACCCTTACCTATTTTATGTCAAACTATGGCATACTCTTCTGGTCCTCTGTAGGGGGAATCCTCAAAAGGCTATTCCTTACAGAAACAAAGGGTGAGTGGAGGTGTAAAGTGAAATCTGATCATCTGTATGCAAACCCCTATTTCCAGCAAGGTTGTTAATGACAATGAGGGTATGCAGATAGACCACGGCACAGTTTCCAGACACAATACATCAGGAAGGAGCTAAACAGTGCTAAAATCTTGTAATGGGTTCCTCTTTTTATAGAGGCATCTGTTTGTAGAAAGACCAATTTTAGACAGCCTTCCACCTATGCATCAAAGAACTATTTTGAAAACTCATTTGACACACACTATTCAGCTCTGACTAAATGATCATACAAAATATTGTATGTCTGATGAAAGACTAAATGATCAGCTCAGTAAAATCTCATACTAGGTGTTGAAATGTTCTATTGAACAGACAATTGACACTTGTTGATCATAGATGTGCACCAGCTTTATTATCAGTTAATATCCAGATACAAATCCAATACTGGTGATGATTAATGTTTAGTCAGGCGCAATATCAATAAATTTTGTGTTAGGACTATGGCAAGCCAAGAGAAAACTAGGCTGTAGGTGAAGGTGTTTGGAACCCCTAATAATGGCTCTAGACTAATAGGCGACACCCTACCTTTAAGAATTAACTCATGGGAGGTGGAAGAGGTGTTTTGGGTTTCCTGCATTGGTGAAGGTGAAGAGGAGGTGTTTTCAATGTTCTTCAAGCTGTTGCACTCATCAAGTTGAACTGATAGTTCTACCATAGTATTCTTCAAAGACACCAACTGTTTGATTTCTATATTTAAATATAATAAACAGATGTTTTTAGTTAAATTTTAATATGTAATAAAGATTAAGATAAACCAAAACCCTTACCATTAGTATAAGGCTTTAGGGTCCAGCCATCAAGATGGACAGGGGTGTTCACCCCTTTAGAAACAATAAAATGGTCCAAATCCCAAGGCCCTCCCTCTCACCTAGATCTCTGACCTAGGCATACCTTAGATGTGAGATGGGTGGCTGCTGCCCCGCCCTGTTTTCCAAATGACTCTCCAACATTTACCCCCAATCCAAACCCATCATAGTATCAAAATATTCAAGTGTTTATTTGAGAAAAAATAAGCATCTTTGTGAAGTCTAAAGGAGGATTAGAAGCCCCCCACCACAGTCACCAATCCCTTCCTTAACTGTTGTTTCACCCTGAAGTTATTCTGAAAGGATAAACTTACCCAGTGTTGGGATTTTTCCCCACCTTTCCAGTTATCTAGATTACCATTAACACTAGGGGATAATTCCCTATGACAAGTGAATTGGGTATCAGTTAACCCCAATTTCAGGTTAATAATGTTTGGGAGATTTTAGGTAATTTGCCAGGATTGGATCCATAAAGGATTGGTATGGTTAAATACTTAAGATCTTGTTGGGAAGGGTTGTCAACAAAATTGGGGCATCTGGTAGTTGATTGCTGATTAACTATCAGGTGTACCAACTGGGATCAGTTGGGTTTCATCACATATTAATTGGGAATTCAAGGAGCAAGTTGTGAGGGGAGTGATGCCGCCTGCAACTAGTGAATTAATCAGTTGGTTAATGACCTGTTATAATTGGTAAAAGTTCTATTATCTAAGCAGGTCACTTGCTAAAAATGGTTAGTTTGCTGGGATCAAGTGGAAAATATAGGGGCACGTTTTCTGACTCTTTTCATTTTAGGTCTTGAGGATGTCTGATGAAGGAATCCTAACCATATGGGGAAGATCATCGCTGGTGAGATGATGAAGAGAAATTCAGCACCAATGGCTGCCATTTCAGGCTGAGGTACCAATTGAGGGTAGGGCGCCAAATTCTCTCTAAAATTTTCCCCTGATAATTCACATAAATAGTTGTTTTTAAAAGAATTCAGTATTGGTTTTAGTTCTAATAATCTTCAGAAAATTATTGCTTGTGTGCTTTAATTGGGAACTCTTTAGTATAATAAAGAGTAAGGATTGAGAGACCTTTAGAAGAGAAGCTGAACTTGGACAGAGATTGCTGTGGACTCTGCAAGACAAGAGGAGAGGTCATATACTAGGGATCTGAGCATAGATCAAGTTAAGCAGATAAGAGTATAAATCCCTACTAAAAACATTATGAATATTATGAGGAGAAATGCAGGGCAAGCATTGGACTAGAATTGGTTATCTATTAGACTACAGATAATAGTCTTCATACTATTATCAATCAAATCATCTATTATCAGACAACACAAAGCGTTCACACATCAAAACTGTGAAGTTAACCATACTGGGAACTATCAATTGGTGAAGAACTCAGGATTTTAACACCCAGTAAGCAAAATTATGCAGAAAGACAAGGAAAAGAGGGCAAAAACAGGTTTTGGAATTGTCACTCCAGTCTGAAATCAAAAATGCGTTTTCAAACATTTGGAAGTTAGAAAAGTGTCCCAAGAATAGCTTAAATTTTGGTTGTTACTATTGAGGCGAAATTTAGGTTTCTCTCTATAATTTAACAGATTTGAAAATGGAACTGATCACCTATTATGATTGGGCTTAGTAGCTGTTTCCCCCTTTCCACCATATAACTCATCACCCTGCTAAAGGTAGGGTGTTGGGTTATTTCCTTATCATTATTGCCTTTTTTGTTTATTAGCAAAATTACTATTTGAAAGTCTTTCTAGGTATTTAATTTAATAAGCATTTACAAAATATGGGGACCAATGCACTTGGGTTGGAGCTTGTCCAAAACCCCTTCTAACGCGCCCACCCAGAGCTTGTTGAAACCAGCGGTGCCTTGTGAACCTTGGCTAGCCTTGTGGGTCTTGGTGTACCCACGTCAAAAGCCAGATCTTTCCATAGCACACTGGGTTCCTAACAATTAGCAGGGTACTGAATGTTATGTTATGCTGGGGAGGTAAGGAGTTTCTAAGCCAACTTTTGATAATGGGGAACAGTTGCCAATTGTGAATACCAAATTTCAGACACCAATTTTCAATTCAATAATAATGAAAACATTGCCTCAATTGATTCCCATACTAACAAGATTAGACAGAGTTCCCACGCTATTATTAGGTTGTTTTAGTAAGTTTTTATATGCCAAATTTATTTTGACAATTTTGAAATGTGGTGCTAGTTTAATACCCATTTTCGACTTTTTTCTTTGACTTCTTGCCCATTTTGACTTGCTAGGTAAATTTTTCCATTTAGGTTGACTCCTGATTGAGCCACCTGTTGGGGATGGAGAATGTGGACCATGTTGTTGAGCTCTTAAAACTTCCTAAATCTAAAAAGAGTTGCATGAATTTTATTACGTAGTATTCATATTTTTAGAAAATAGAGTGGGCTTGATAGTAGGTTGGGGGAAGGAACATGGTAAACAGGTAGGAGCAGTGGCTGCCCACCTATAATCCAGGTTATTCCCTTGGTCAGAAATTTGGATAGGTGATAGGAGCTTGGGGTTTGAGCCCTTTTAAGTCCTTAAATGGTGCAAGACCCAGTCCAGCTTGATATCAGAAGCCAAGGGCCTTACAGTTTGTATTTAAATTGATAATTTGACTTATATATCATTAACATTTTCAAATAAGAATTAAATTTGGGCCTAGGTACCAATCAAGGTGTTATTTAGTTGAAACTGCCGCAGCATTGTAATACTGGTATTATTACCAGTTAGCTACTACCTAATTAACTCAGCCTGCTTATCTAGATTAATTCTTACATTATGCTAGCATGGCTGCTAGCTTTTTTAAAGGTAGTTAGCTGGGGCTAGCTAAGCGTCAGAACGCAATAATATAAATCCATCCTGAAGGATCATAAGATTGCCAGCAATGGTTGCCATTACAAGTAGTATGACAACATTTTGAGTTAGTCATTAAACTTATATGATTTTCTTATAGGGTTATGCTCCTTTCTAAGAATATTTGCTGTTACAAGTGAAGATGCAACAGTTGTTTGGTTACCAGACTTATGTAATCCCTTTTGGTAAGTAAATTCCCTTCACTTATTAAATATAGATAAATTTAGATTTTTTTATTGTTAACTTGTGTTTGCTTCTTTTAAGACTTTTAGGCTTGGTTCATCTTATCATCTCAAATTAACTTAAGTCAGAACAAAATGACTTGATAAGGGGAAGACATCTGATTGAAATTAAATTAATTTTTTTAGAATACTTGACTAACTGTTATTATACACTAAAAATCCTCATAGTGTTATAAGTTAACCAGCTTTTGTATTAAAATTAGAAAATTATACATTAGCGCTCACTACAGGGATAATCAAGTTTAGGGTATAATATAGAAGAGAATCATAAATTTATAGCACCAGGAAAAATATCAAATAAGTGATTGCAGATAACTGAAAAAACTGAGAGATTGTCAACCAGAATTCCTCTAAATTGGAAACTTGGGTATCTTAACACTAGAAGAAATAGTGACTTAAATTGGCAAAGAAGTATATCAAGAGGCGAAAATCAACAAAAGAACTTTATGGACAAATTTCTTCCTTTACAAAAAAAGAAGCTGATGTTCACAAGGAGATATTTATGTTAAAAGTCGCTTTTGAAGGTGATTTCAGGAAAATTTTCCTACCATGGGATAGTAAAAAATCCAAAAAATTAGGAAGCTAAATTCATGCATGAAAAAGAAAGCTGAATATATGAAAGTTCAATTTCTAATAAAGATAAAAAATCAAGAAGTAAAGTTTCTTGAAGATTATATACATCTATTAGAGGAGGAGAGCAGTTAAAAGTATTTAGTTTGGTAGAAACATGTCTATAAATTTTTACATGAGTTCAATATGGCTCCCATCAACTCACTAGTTGCAGATAAAATTTCTGACCATGCACCTCATGCAAGTGCTGAGCCTATAATTGATGAAAATTCTTGCAATACCTTGAAAATATCTGAAGCTTTTTCTTTCTCATAACAATCACTTTAGCTACTATGATTTGATTCAAACAGCAAATTTGGATAATCACACACAGGAAAGATGGGCGACTTTAATAACAAAAATAATACAACATGGGCGAGCGTCGCAGCAAGCGGTGCACTTAATGGTGCAACTAAGGGCAAGAAACGCCCTGGAGGGGGACCAGGAACCTAAGCCATAAAAAATCATAAACTCAGACACTGTCTGGGTTTATGGTATTTACTGTAAAGCATGCACAATACATGTACATTCAATTCAACCAGCCTTTGTCAAAGGTGGAACATGGGATCAGACTCTTCCTTGGGGATGAGTCACCAACCCTGTGGGAGAAAACATGTGAGGCACAGCCCTCACTTTTCCCTCACGCGGTGTACATAGCCACCAACAACTGGGCCGCGGCTGGATCAATATTGGTTTCAAAACAGCTGATGAAGCTGATGCCACAGAAAAAATCTGTGTGGAAATTGCCCTCCCTGAGGGCAAAAAAATTGTGCGCACTGCATGCACCAGATGGAACAAAGTGAAAACTTTGTTCATCTCCTTTGACTCGCTCCCCACCAACCTTCCTCATAAGGTAATCGAGGAGGAGCTCTGCAAAGGTCTTGTGGCCTATGGAGAAATCCAACAACTCGAATTACAGCGATTTTGCTTAATGCCCAACCTGTGCATGGGCAAAGCTATCACTGTAATAAACCCCTTCCCAGAAGTGGAAGAGGATTTATCCAGATTTCCCGCGCAGCAGAATTTCACTTTGCAGATGGGGGCCAGTCAGCTGCATTCTGAGTTACACTGGAACGCGCACCACCCATTTGCAACCACTGTGGCTCACTGGGCCACAAGGAACATGCATGCCCTGTAAAAGAGGGCTTAATGGAAAATGATTTTTGTGAAGAAGCTATGGACGAAGATAATGGAAACTTCGCCAAAATGACTGATGGCCACCACCCATTCCGCTGAAGTGAAGATGTACTATACTCCATCGTGGACCCAGTTACAAGTAAACAGCATAAAGCAGCACAAAAAGCCCGCAAGAGAGCAGCGGCTGAAGCGGCAGCACACGCGGAATCCACCATTAACCACGGACAAATTCAGAAGCATATTTGGATATTCACTGAACCAACCAATCAGAACAATATGCCCAGGTCAAAAATTTTCACAGTAACCAGACTGAGCCACAAAGCGTCATCAGTCATGCACATACTGAGGAACAATGCAACCACGATTTGGGTTAAAATGCGGTGCACAATGCAACAAAGTTGAACCTCAAAAATATAAAATCTAATCATCAACCTGCATCAAATCAACATGAGACCTGTGCAGGAAAAGTTGATGCAAATGCAAAAAACTACAATTCCCTTGAATCATTGGGTCAGATCAAGGGAACCAACAATGGTAGTGAAAGAGTTGGAGTACAGATGTGGAGAATGGCCAAAATGAGCCGCGGTGGGATAGGACCAGAGGGTCCTCCCAACCGCTCATGAGGCGCTGCGGGCACCTCAGTGTCAATAGGGATGTTAAACATCGCGGGAGCCAGGGCTCATACGTCCAAAGCCAAAAAGCTGGCATTCCTGCAAAAGCCTCTTGTAGACATCTTGGCCATCCAAGAAACCCACTGCCTACAAGGGGAAGAAGAATCCTGGTCAACCAGGGTCGCACCATCACAATCAGTATGGAAATCTCACTGTGGGGTGATAGTCCAAAACAACAAAAAATTTAAAATTACAAATTCATCATCACACTTGCACGGTTGAGTCCTGGTAGCAACAATCACATGCCAAGATGAAATAATTTTGTTAGCATGTATCTATGCACTGTGCACTGCAACTGAGAGAAAATTTTTTTTTGAAAAAATTTCTACTCTCACCCTCCCACCAGATATCATCATGTTAGGCGATTTCAACTGCAGGGATAACCCCAATACAGATTGATGGCCTATCCCAGGGGATACCCACCTGGACACATTGAATATCGCACAATGAAGGCATCTCTTGGCTTACAGGATGCTCTTCCCCCCAATTCACCAATCCTTCCCCACATGACAAGACCCAACATATGCGAGGGACTGCTCATATCAATGAGTCATATTGACCGCATCATCATCCCACAATCCCACCACTCAAGAATCTCTAAATTTAAAACAAAAAAGATCAATTTTTCTGATCACCAATTAGTTACGGTGCAGTTAGCGCCAAATCAATCCCACACACAGTTGTCACCTTGGAGAAATCTTCACCCAGAAAACATAAGATTGCCCGAGATATCTGACTGGGTTGAAAACAAGGCTACAAACCCAGTATTCACAGCTCCATTCAATTTGGATCCCATCAGAACATGGGAAAATTTCAAGAAAGATTTAATCAACAAAACCTAACATATTGCATCATGCAAGTACACTGCAGACACAGCCACAATTAAGCGTACCTTGGCAGAACTAGACCACCTGGAAATAAATACTCCAAGGTCTGGCTATAGCCCTAATTGGGGACGCAAATGGGCAGAAATTTCAGCCCAACTTAACAATTTCATCTTTGAACACCAACACAGAATCAAAGTATCAAATAAAGGTAAGTTCATAAAGGAAGGCAAAACCTGTTTGACATACTTTTTCCATCAATTCCACTCCTGTGGAAACCAGCCCACATGCACACAGGTCCGCAAGACCAACGGCACCATGGCAACTGACCCTAGGGATGTCAAGGTGGAAGTACACCACTATTACACCAAATTATATTGTGATATGCCAACAGATCCACAAAAATTAAAGAATTTATTCAAACTGCCAAGATACAAAGTACACCACCAAATTACAATATACTATCCCTTATTACATGGAAGGAGCTTTGGGAAACAATTCGCAGTGCACCACGTAGGAAATGCCCAGGGCCTGATGGGATACCCAACGAATTTTACAAAAAATATTTTCAACAAATCGCCCCCCTCCTATTGGCGTCAATGAACCAGAGTTTGTTGGAAACACGCCTATTATCAGGCGGCCATGAATCCTACGTTATAACCTTGTATAAAAGGGTGACAAGTTGGACCTGGCCAACTGGCGCCCAATTGCACTCTCCAACACTGACACAAAAATTCTAACAAAAATTCTAGCAGCTAGATTAGGCGCAATTGCATCTGACGTCCTATCACCCAACCAATTTGGGTTTATACCAGGGCGTTCAATCTGGAACAACATACACCCTGTTGCAAACATTTGTCAATCCAAAGCAACTGGTGCCCTGGTCTTCTTGGATCAGGAAAAGGCGTATGACCGTGTTAGCTGGCCATACCTAAAAGAATGTCTACATGCCTTCAAACTCCCACCAAGATTAATAAAATGGGCGATGCTCCTAACAGAATCTGCAACCACGGCTGTATGCGGCCCTAGATTCCTAACAAACAATACAAACCACACAGAGGGCTCAAACAAGAGGATCCCCTCAGCCCACTGCTATACAATTTCAGCTTTGACCCTCTCCTCCGGAAACTGACTCACATCTCATGGGGATAACCACACAAGGACAACCAACAGTCAAGATACTGGCCTTTGCAGATGACTGCATAGCAGGTATAGCAAACAATGAAGATGCCCGACAGCTGGAACACACTCTAGAGGAATACTCCAAGGTGAGCAATGCATCGCTCAACAAAAGGAAGACAGAAATCATCCTCTTAGGCAAATACACAAACAATTGGGCCACAACATCAGAACCTCACACCAACACTCGAAGAAAAAACCCAGTTATTTTACCCTTTGCAACACCTCCCACCACCACTCCTGTCTGACACCTTGGAATCTAGCTAGAATCAGGGGGATATGCTAATGAGACAATGGAAAGTAACCTGTTACAACGGGTATCCAAACGCGTAGCCTCCCTCAAGGGAGAACCCCAGGACCAACAGGACGAGTTACAGTTGCTAACTCGCTCATCTCCCAATACTGTGGTACCAGGCCCATGCGATAGCCTTCTCACCTACCTTTATAACCTCAATTTGCGCGCTTATCCAGGGCTGGCTGTGGCCTGGCTCTCACCCTCCTTTACGGATGGAAACACTATTTGGTCCACGCTCAAACGGAGGCATGGGACTAATAGATTTTGAGAGCCATGCCAATCACATCCTAGGTACCTGGATAAGGGAAATCATTGCTCCAGACCTCCCGCAACAACATTGGTCCAGAGCAGCAAGGACTAACTTTGCACAGGCGCTCAAATTAACCAACCCACATAGTCCACCCAGACTACTTTCATACCTTGCCAAGCACCCTACTGCAACAGGTCCGCATGGAACCTCCCCTCATTTGAAACATATCCTCAGAACTATCCGCCATATGGGATGGACCATAGAGAACATGGGTACTATACAGGGAAGGGGACGACCCAGCCCCCAATTCAAATTAAGAAACCCAGAAAACCACCCCCAGAGGGATATGCTCGCAACAACCCCAAGCATAGCTAGGATAGAATACCTAGATATGCTGGACATTCCCTATGATTTAACCACACAGAAAACAATGTGGAAAATGACACACCACCCACTCCTACAGCCAAGGATAAGAGCAAACGCCTGGCGCTGTTTGAGAAGGACCTTTAGGACGGCGGACCGCTCCAACTCCCTCCACAAAACATGTGCAGTATGTGGAGGGGAGGGATCCCTACATCACAGCCTAGAAACATGCCCCCCAACCAAAGCTATATGGCAGGAAGTCGCACGCCTGCTCAAGATTCAAAATGAACAGGAATTCTCGATATCAAAGAGTATCTTCGCGCTCCAGATTGAGTCACCAATCCCATCTACACTCCGCTCCCTAATAATACCCATTGAAATGTGGACAATACACACAATTGCATTAGATGCGTTCAAGGGCACGGTCCCAACCATTCATGGGATTATTAACAGATTCTATGTCCACTTACTAGAGAACTTCCAAGCCTGGCTCTATGGATATATGAGACCAAGACAAAAAGCGCTCATAGAATCATGGTTCGCACTCTGGTTCCTCCACACAGACCCTTTCCTTCACACCTGCTCCATAGCAGGGGAAACCCCCTCGGAGTAGTGCACCAACCCCCATACCTGGAAGTCCCGCTGACAACAGGGGTAACTTGAGTACCCTGGGGTGCCTAATTTTATATTTGTTAGTTATTCTCTTAGTTTCACATATATTCAGTAATGTCTGTCCCCTGGTTGGCTTACCTCAGTTAAATAAAACCTTGAAACTATCTGCGTTTTATTAATATATGATGCACTTGCAATTTTTGTACCATTAAAAATGATTATGTTTGGACATATTGATTGCAAAAAAGCAGTTGCAGTAATTAGTTGCTTGGAAACTAATTGTCAAAATTGGTGTCACCTCATTTACAAGGAGAAATTTGGTCATACATCAATGTAAAGAATAAATCATAAAGAAATTTGTTAGTCCTGATCTAATTGCTATGTACAAGCAGGATTTTATGAAATTACAATTTGAATAATATATATTGATAGAAGCCTCCATTAACAGATTCTGCCAAGTAGACCAAATATTGGTCAGATCAGATCCTATGAGAAACTTTTAAACTTTTAGTAGTATGCAAACGGCAAAATGGCCCTACTGAGATCTTCATTGAGCGATGGTTTTGGCTTTGCCCACCAACAATTTTACCTCACAAATGGTAGTTTACTCAACATGTAGGTTCATCTCTGACGCGCCAAATCAAAATTTTAAGTAAGTAAACATAACTAGAGTAATTTTGGGAATTTTACCAAAAAACAAGGAGATAGAAAATTGAAGATCACTTGATAAAATAAACCAGAATGACAGAAATGGCTGGATAAATTTTGTCTCACCTGCCATAAATGTGAAGTCCCTGGACATATTTCCTCATCCTGCTGAGCAAGAAGAACAAGGATCAAGTAAAATTTAATCAACCTAAAATTAATTGAGGTGGGTCAACCTTGGGACAATTAAACACCATGAGATTTTTATAGTAAGTACAGGTTTTGAACAAGTGTTGAACAAAACCTGCACTATAGTGGAAGCAGGAATTACCCTGCCAGGCTACCACCCTTTAATCAATCTAATAAGAAGGAATTAACAAAGAGAAAGAAAAAGACATTGTGCTCTATATGAGGAATTATCTAGAATTTCATGCATCTGAGTTTCTTCAAAAACCCTAGTTAATGATTTTGTTATGTAAGGTTCTCAGCTTCAGCTATCAAGCAGGAAGGATCCTTATACCCCTTTAGGAATATAAGGGCACCAACCCATGACTATGCTTCTTACAAAAATTACTGATCTAGGGCGCACCATAGATTAAAAAAAAGTGTGGCAGTTCCCCATGCATAACTCATCCCACTCCCCAGCCTAAACCCCAAGCCCAAAATTATTACTATCACTTAGAATAAAAGAGCAATATGTGCATAAAATCAAGCAGCTCTACATTGAAATAGAGGTGTGTTTAAATTTTCTTGTACATAACCAACTCTCCACTATAAATAAAACATTTTGGACATCCTTGGCTTTAAAAATTAATACCCAAGGTAGCCTAGGTGATTATACTTTACATATGGAAGTTCACACTAGCAAAAACAATTTAAAAGTTGGTATAGCATGAGATTAAAAGCGTCAACAAATCCCAAAATTACTAAGGAAGATAAAACCATGAAAACCAGGAATAAATAATTGAACTTTTGAGTTTATATAGTTAAAATTTTATTAGTTTAAGGATAGAATTTGCCATTTTAAATCATTTGAACTTTACTAAGCCCCTCCCCCATTCCTTAGGTGAAACTAATATCTTTATTTTGTAGGTTGTTGGGTTATTTCTTTTCCCTTGTTTTTGATATAAATAAAACTCAAAAGTTAAATTTCAAAATAAAAATATACTTCCATCCCAACTTTCAAAGTAATTATGCTTATGGAAGGGTTATGCTCTTTTGTATTAGAGCAAGTGGTAGGTATGCCGCCCTTGGCTACTGCGTTGGTTTGTATTAGCAAGAATATATAGGAAACTAAAAGGTCAGCTAGCATGTACCAAGCGTCCAAGCATTCATCTGACCTAAAAAGCCGTTTACAATTACATCATTCCAAAATATCAGAAAAGAGGTGCTTTATGGCTTGAGAATTTCTCCTAGTTGCTAAAGTATCCTCAATGGAAGCCAGGTTATTCTTTAACACGCCAGTTCCCTGACATCATAGCACAACCACTAAATATCACTGTGAAAGCGTTGGTTTATATCATTTTAGGTGTATAGTAAGTATTCATAGAACAATGCTTAATTGCTTATTTTATGCGCTCCTCACACGTTGGTCATGAGGCACCCTTTTTAGAATGCTAAATTTTATATTTTTCAAGTTATTCAGAACTAAACCCAATTTCAGCTCACGTGGGTTTAATTCTTTGGTTAGCAGTTTACCCTACTCATCAGATGATGTTTTTTGCCTTTTTTGGATAATTTAGCAGTGCTTTGCTAGCCATGTCAGCGTCACCCCTAAAGTATATTGTTGACTATTTTAGGCTCAATTTTATGATACATGGAGCTCCACATATGAGCACTAGTTACCACTTACCTGCTCTCTGAACAAACACAATATACAAAGGAGACCTTGTTGGTTTAAAATTAACCCCTTGGTTTTAAGTATTCATATTCAAATGACTTTGCAAATAAATCCTTAGTTAAGTCAGCTAATATTGTATTTCTAACTTCCCAGTTGTATTTCATTACTTATTCTCACTAGTTGGACAAGTTGAAGAGAAATGCTACTTGAATCTAGTTTTTTAAGTTATATCACATGTTTATTCCCAATATGATCCCTCATATCTCCACGCAGTAACTTTATCATATATACTGCCACCAAAAATGCCCTCTAAGTCTGTAAGTAGCACCAAAAAGCACTAAAAAACTTATATGGTTAAGAAAAAATGATCACGTGTTTGATCTTCAACAAGTATAATAAGTTTGACTTGCTTATCTCTTGTTTACTGTACACATTTCAGTAGGGCACTGCAAGGTATAAATAATTGCCTGGTGTAATTGGAGCCACAAGAAATCATTTTGATCTTCAGGTAGTACAGTCCTTGGAACTGGAATTCATAATGTGCTTTCTGTTATAGGTTCTTGTTTCCCAATGGGCTACTCCCTATGCATAAACCACTTCCCTTTTTGCTCACATATATGAGTTAGTATACAGATTTTCTTCCTTTCCAGATCTGTTATATATGATGATTTTGGAGATTAGAATGGTGGCGCTAACAATTGGTGAACCTTGACTTGGAAAATAAGAAGCTAGTCTTTACTTCTAATTCTCATTTGTTGCTATCCCTCTTCCCCTACATTTTAAACTGGCAATGTAGTGGCGACAATGGTGGAGTATTCTATTACTGACGTTGTTCCTGACCACAAATATGCCTAATTTAAACGAGCCTTTCAAGACTATGTTTTATTTGGAGGGTTTCAATCTCTTATCAAGCCATTCAGAGTTTGATCTGAGCTTCTAGCTGACGGTTTAGTTTATTAAAAACAACTGTCCTTTATATACCTACATATAAAAAAGAAAAAAAAATATTTAAAATTTGGATTGACATATAACACTAAAGTGATGCATGATAAATAAAACCTTCCCCATCTTTACACCAATTTTATTTCTCAGAAACCCAATGACACACTGCAATCGTGCGTTGACTATGAGCACTTGAACACCATATCAATCCTCAATTCATACCCCCTTCTCCTTAAGGCCTTTATCACACAAGCAATATCTAAAATTAAAAGTCTTTTCAAAACTTGATATAGTAAAAGTTTTACACCATATGCTGGTGACGTCAAGCTAGAGATGTCTGACAGCAGTCTGAACCTGTTATGAAATATGATAGTTTAAGTAATTTTCTTTTTACTGAAGAATGCTCTGGTAGTCTTTCACAGTTTATTTTAATGCTCTGGGTGATCTCAAGTTTACATGTGTATTTGCCTTGATGGTGACATCTTAATCCACTCAGCCGATGCTGAGCAACATGTCAGGGATTTGTGTAGCCTGTGGCTTCATTCCAAAAAAAGAATTTTATTAGAAAACCCATCAATATGAAGTTTACAAATAAAAGGTGCGTCTCTTGGGAGAACTTACCTTAAAATATGACCATGCTATTGCAACTTTAAATGGGGTGGGCTCCGTTATTGTCCTACTCCTTTGACTCAGAAAAAACTGCTCATTTTTCTTTTGTCACTCACATTTACAAATAAATTCTTCTGTTTAACCTGGAGTTTGTGTCTTCCTTAAACCCTCTCACTTGCAAAAACGCGCCATTTATTTGGACCCCTGAATGCCAACGTGCTTTTGAAGCAATAAAGGAAGTTTTAATTACTATTCTTGTTGTATGCCACACTGGTGCAGACAAGACTTTTATTGTGGCTTAGGACACCTTTGGCATAGCTAAGGTGATGTACTTTTACAAGAGTATGAGGGACAAGAACAGCCAGAGGCATACCTTTATAAGAAGTTTGAGTGTGGGATAGCTCTTAAGCCATCTATGATAAAGAGCTGGCTGCCATTGCCTGGTCTTTGATGCGCTATCAGTATCTTTTAGAGATTGCTGGATATACCATAGTAGTGCATGCAGATTAGATGTCACTCGCTTTCTACTGCAAGCCACAGAAGCTAGCACTTGGATAAAATAGGACACACAAAAATCTCTTCAATTTTGATTTTGCATATGAGTTTGTAAAGGGATTCACTCATTTTTTGCTGATATCCTTATCAGCAATCAATTAATGAGTCCTTACTTATTGATGACTTTGAGTTAGTCATGGCGATCCCTACTGAGCAAATTGTGACCCCACCACCACCTGATGCTGCCATGGTAGTCCCCTCCCTTCTACGTCCTAAATTTAAACCTTAGGGTGCCACTTTTCCTGTAGTCCCTGCCTCTGTTTTGGAGCCTGTTGGTAATAGAGCTTCAAGTGCACCTGCCCCTATTTTTACCTCAAATAAAAAGGTTTCCCTTTAACTCTGTGTTGGCATCACAGTGAATTACCTAGATAGTATTAATATTCTAGTCAAAATTGAAGCTGATAAGTCCAATTCTGACTGGGGTTTTCCAGAAAGGATAGGGTAATGTACTTCCATGATCAAGTTTTGTTTCCTTCTCCCTGAATCACCATGTCATAAGGACAATTATGATCTTTCCTCATGAGTCTTCCTGGCGTAAAGAATTGCGTTAAATTGATTAATTATGTTTATGATTAGAATTTCATGGAATTTTATGGAGCTTTATGGTGTAAATAAGACTGTACTGCACTCAGAATTGGTTGCCAACCACAGCAATAGCCAGAATACTGCTGGTACAGCCATCCACATTGTTGGATACAATGTGATTAGGAGAATACTACATCTACCAAGTAATCTCCTAAAATTGGAACACAGACAGGAATTAGTATTGCAAATCTCTTAATTTAATATTAATGGTGAAATTTAATAGCTTTATTTGTAGAAATACTAAGGGAAAGTAGGAAATGAGCTATAGCAGAGACAGGTGGAGAATGCTGCCCATATAGATCAATATGTGAAAATTAGGGAATTGGTAAAATAATTACTATAATTTATTTGCAATCATGCAACAGCAGGTTAACACTAAATTGCTACTGATGTTGATTTGAATCCAACCTAACAAACTAATTTATTATCAATTTTTTACCAAAAATATTAAAACACATATTTTCCTACCCATCTGCAGCAATATTTCTGACATCTGGCAGGCTGCATTGAGGGCCATGGCAGGTAAGGGCGGTCCCATTTTTGAATTAAGTGAGTTCAGCTTGCCTAAGCCTGTTGGGGCAGGATCACTTTCACTGGCAGAAAGGAGGGAAGATGGAGGGTTAATTTTGAGTCCAGGGTTATTCAAACACTTTGACCTCATTAAATATTGACTTAGTATTAATAAGTGGGACTCAAAAGGGGGAAGCCTTATGGCAAGGTGGGGAGCTGAAATCAACTAGTTGGCAATGGCTTGTAGCCAATACCACCTCTTGACACACACCCTTGTTCCCCTAACTCCTTGGTGGTGAGAAGAGGGGGCAATGGGCCAACCTTCAGGGGGTACTATCACCCACCTTTCATCCATTATATGGGCTATATCGCCCTGGTTGATGAAGGGCTGCGCAGCCTTTTTGGCCCACTTCTTGGTTCTGAAGGAATGTTCATCCCTGTTAAGATGCAGGTGGTGCTCCCCAGGACTTACATTATTTTACTTTTTGGACAGGGAGAGCGCCACCACCAGGAACTTTGGTGAGCGCGAAGTTCTTATAAACTTTGGGAAATTTGATGGTCAGGAGGGAGGCAACCCTATGGGGAGGACGAGGAGCTTCAAAAAGTGCAAAGTGGAAGGCTTCCACCTACTCACGGCAATGGGAACAATTACTAGCACTTACCCAATTGTTCTCATAAAACGTGAATCCCTTCCAGGCAACTAAGTACTGCACTAAGCGGCGCAATTTTCGTGAAGCCAGTATGGCATCCACCTCAGACTCTTCTAATTCCTCTATCATGATTGGTTCAGACAAAAAGGTTCCTTCTCCTTGCTGAGGACAACTGAGAGGCGTGTAAGACAAGATTCTGCTTCCAATGGGTGAAGAGGGCCAACCAGAAAGCTCCATCTCACAAATATTCCTCCGCCACATAAGGTCCAGAGCACTTTCTAGAAAACTTCATGGAGGGCACCTCATATGTAGGTGGTGCATATCCACATAACCAAGGAACTCATCTTGATCTCATGGACAGGAAGGCGTTTGTAATAAGTGAACTGCCTGTAAACACTAATCACCTTAGTCAGATGTTCCCAAACCAGGAATTGTGTACTCCAGACCTTCTGCAAATGCTTCTCAGTGGAAGGTAAATATAGGAGTAGGTAGGGGAAAATAAGGAATGAGGGGTTATCCCCCAGGGTGACTTTGTATGAGAAAACCCAGTTGATGAATGGGTAACGTTATTGTATTTAAACTGCTCCAGGG
The DNA here is from genome assembly GCA_022478985.1 of Massospora cicadina. Taxonomy (NCBI): domain Eukaryota; kingdom Fungi; phylum Entomophthoromycota; class Entomophthoromycetes; order Entomophthorales; family Entomophthoraceae; genus Massospora; species Massospora cicadina. Next base: position 56,945 of record JAKSZP010013548.1, on the reverse strand, counting down.
GAAGGTCAACATCTCAGGTATCCTGAGTGGCAGAGGCATAAAAGAGAAGATACTGCTCATTGATCTGGTTGACCATCTCCATCTGTCTGTCAGACTGGGGTGGTACGCGGTGGAGCAACACATGTTGATCTTCAGGTTGGCCAGCAGAGAGTACCAAAATGTGCTGTAAACTGGGGCCCCCTTTCACTTACCACCTCTTGAGTAGAGCGAACATGTTAAAACATAGTGAACAGAGATCCTGGTCATTTTCTCTGAGGTGATTGCTAAATTAAATGAAATAAACAGAGGATATTTAGTAAAGCAGTCCAAAATCATGATAATTGCGTTAAACCCTTGGAACTAGGAAACTCAACATTAAAATCAACATATAACAAGGTCCACGGGTCCTCTGCCTGCTGCAGGGGATGGAGAAGACCATTCTTGCCTGATCAATCCACCTTTGCCTGCACACACATCACGCACTTTGTGGTCCAAGCTGGGATATTTTAGAGATACCCATTCAGTTAATATTCGCTTTACTAAATTGAGGCATTTCTTATTCCCTGGTTGCCTTCGCCGCTGAGGCATCATGTTTGGTATAGATTACTATATTAAAAAGTTGGGGAGGAACCCTAAACCTATTTTTGAAAAAGATCCTCTCTTTTAGAAAATAAGTACACTTGTGGGCTGGAAGTACCAGCTGATCAAACAGCTCCAGCCCCTCTAAGGTAGGATGTCAGTAAAGCCAGTACCTGAGAAATCAAAGGCATATCCTGATTCCAGTCAACCCCATAAAATTGCGAGAGAAGCAATGGCTAGAAACTTGGAAAAGAGTCACTGTGGCCAACTCTTGTGCCTCTTCCTCCATTGGACTCAAGGAGGGGGCATGACTCAGAAGTTTGAAAAGAGTGTTGAGGGCTCCCTTAAAAAATTGTACTTTAAGTTAAAGTTGCAGGTGTTTAAAAATGACAAAGCCTGATGATGCGGTAACTTTTGTGGCTTTCTGAAGTACACTAAGCCTGGTGGTCCATCCTGACAACCACTTCATGTCACACTTCTTGAAGAAGATACCAAAAGTGTGTGAGTGTGTTAGGAGCGTTTCTATAAAGCTCTGGTTCCAGTAAAATGATGGGCGTGGGTCCACCCACTACTGAGGAACACTTTGCCTAGGAAAAAATTGTAAAAGCACTGATAGGGAGGACGGTGCACAGAGAGCCCCACGCAAGGAGATCACACATTTGACTAATTTGGACCCAATGAAGGACAGAAAAAAAAGTTAACCAAATACACATATTTACTTGAAAAACGGGTTTTTATTAAACAAGATGACCAACAAGGAAAGTTGGTCTTGCGGAAACATAATTAAACACTGAGGGGAGAGTTGTTGATCAGCGGAAGTGGTGCTAAGCCTAAGCGAACCAATATGCGCACCATACCATTAGTCAGGGCCCTGTAACTTGAGATTTTCTGAACTCAAGTTATAGATTGTAAATAGACTTGTCCTGACTTAACAATATTATTAATGGAACGGGTTTTGAATCCGTTTTCCTCAGGTAACTGATTCAAACTGTTAGAGTTGAGAATGTAGCTGGTGCATTTTAATGCCCTGGCTGTAATGCCAGGCCAAGCATCACGCACAACCCCAGGACCACCCTGGGCATATCTCAACTGTACCCAGCGTTGGTCCAGGGTATGTTTTGAGTCAGGAAGGCCTTGCAACTTGACCTTTTTGGACTCCTGACGTCCAGCCATGTCCCAACAATTTGTGCCCTCTATCATATCATTAAGTCATGACATTACTCCTTGTCCTTTTGGGGCTCCAACCCTCCTCCAGGAGCTTTCTCCAGGGAAAAGTTCTTGTGGGAAGGGTCCAGCTTCATGGCGGCGATGGTATGCTTCAACTTAGGCCCTGCAGCCTCAGGGAAACACTCGTGGAAAACTTTGATTAGATCTTGGGCATGGGCGAAGTCATGCGCTGGAACCTAATTGTTCTCTGCTGTGTCAGATCCCTTCCAGGATAAAAGGTACTCCAGCCATATTCTTACTTGGTGGGAGGCTACAATTTCCTCCACTTCCCACTCTGGTGCCCCATCAATGAGATAAGCATCTGGAGTATTTGGTGGGGGTGTGATAGTCAAGGCACTGCCTGACCGTTACATAGCCCTGACCCCCCATAGGGTGGGGATCGCGACTAGTAGTACCATAAACAATATAAATAAAAGCGTGGGGCTCAAGGGCAACAATCGAAGTTGGCATTCTGTCAAATCAGATGCCATAAAATTGATGAAACCTCAGAGCAAAGGTGGCAAAGGTTGACATAAATGGCAACTGGGCCAATCAAAGGCCGCCAACCTGAATTCTGAGGATCAAAACAAAGAGATTGACAACAGCAAAGAGCAGCCTAGCGAATCAGGGGCTGCCAAGCCAAATTATGCCAAAAATGGAAATGGCAAGAATCATGGCATCGGGAAGCCCAGCAAATCAGGAGCTGCCAAGCTGAATAATGCCAAAAGAGGAAATGACGAGAATCACAGCATCAGGCAGCTCATCGAATCAGGAGCTGCCAATCCAAATCCGCCATCTGTTAAAAGGATCAAGAGCCACGGTGAAGGGCAGCCCAGCAAATCAGGGGCTGCCAGGCCAAATTATCCCAAAATGGGAATTTTGGCAATAAGGTCGACATGAGCTCTGATTCGTCCTTGATGAACAAAAATATATGCGGAAAAGTTTCAGTTACACTATGGGTACCCAACAAATGGTCTAGAATGGGCCTAGATGGGAATATTGGAGGCTGAGATTCTCAAAATAGGCCTGCAAATAGCCCGCTGCCCGTGGACTCCGCGGGGTCCAATTTCCCCATATTCCCCATTCCATAATATAAAAACAACCAAGTGAAGGTGTTTAAGACAACTTTGTCTTCTAATATATACAAATAAAAACTTCAAAACTGAAAATGAAATTTTGAAATTTTGAAATCATTTATTAAGATTTTGATGGAAAACCACAGATTTTGAGTGAAGAAAAATGTACCATTCCTCAGATTTTGACAGAGCTGTCACCTCTCTGTACTCTCTCTATGGAGGACAAATTGTCCTCCTCAGTGTGAGCATCATCCTCACAGTGTTCCAGGGATACCTCAATTGCTCATCAAGCCAACGAATGAGGGACTTAACCACAGCAGCCCTCTCTTGTCTATGGGCCCTCACCTGGGCCCTCTTGCCCAACTGCTTTGTGGCAATGTGGAAAGACCCCGTTTTTCACATTAAACAAAGTTCATTCAATCTCATCTCCCTTTTATGGGATGGGATGGGGAGATCATATGAGAGAGCCCTTCCTGCTTGGTATGAGCATACTACCACTCTCCTGATGGTCATCTTTTTCATCTTGTTCCTGCTGAGGGAAGCCGCTCGCCTCCTCCCATCCCAAGGGAATTCCATCACTAATGTCCAACACGTTGACACCACGTCTGAGTTTAGACAAGCATTGACCCCGGAGGAGTTGAGTGTAATGCACGGAACCTTCTACCACATTAGATTACAGGCATACCTTACAATGGCCGCATCCCTCCAGATTTCCCAGGTGATAGTGGACCTGCTGAAGAACCTGTCTATCTGTCTCATGACCTTTTGAAAACACAGCCGGCCCTTCCAGCCTCTCCGGAGGACTGCCTCCACCTTGTGAAAAGAGCCGCCACCCCAAACAACTCTCAGGATTCTGCCTGGTCAGCGCTCTTGGCCCTCAGCCAAGGGAAAATGGCCGTTAAGGAGTACGCTTGGCTGTTCTGGCCCCTAGCCAAAGCCACAAAAGTGTCTCCATCCCAGCTCGCATGGACGTTTAGACAGAACCTTCTCCCAGACATCCTCACAGCTTTGGCCGCCACCTGCCTGGGGGCAATCTTGGAAGAAGAGGTCACTGTTGCTTCCCAGGTAGAAAACCAGCTAGCCCTGGCCCAGCTCAGGTCCCCTGTGCCTGGGAACCACAGTAGATTCCGCAGATGACGCGCGGAGTCAGAGCCCATCTCAAGCCATATGGGGCAACAGGAGCAGGGGGGCCCCAGGGAAAATGCCCCACACCTTGCAGCTCCTGGCCCCACTGCTCCCAGCGGCTCGGACAGCCCCACCTACAACCTTCGCCCAACCCCTGCCCGCATCTCTTCGCTCAATAAAGGAAATGGTTCCTCCTACCTGTTTATTTCATTTACTTTGAAGCGAAAGAAGAAAGAGAAGGGGCCAAGTTAGAAAAACTGTGGGCTTTAGTGGATACTGGGGCCAAAGAAAACTACTTGGACCAAGAGCTAGCCAAGAAATTGGGAGTACAAATGCGAGAAAAGGGGACCATGACTCTTGCAGAAACCTCCAAGTCAGCGGAATGCTGGGAGATTGAGACCAGGATCAAGCCTAAACAGGAAGTCCACCACTTCTGGGAAGACTTTTGCGCCATCCAGAACCTGCCCCACCCCATCATTCTGGGCATGAAATGGTGGCATGAGTACTCCCCACATTTTGATCTGGAGGAGGACCAGGTGATGCTTCACCCCAAGGAACAAGAGCCTTAAACATTAGAATTCTTTACCTCAGGCAGAATCAGGCCTGGCGTGAACTCTGTGAACCTAGGGACAGAGAGGGAAAAGCTACCGGAGGAATTCAGAGACTATGAACACCTGTTCCAGAAGAGCGTCACCGCCCCCTGCAATCCACAGGGCCCCCTTTTTCATTCCCGTTCAAGTTCAAAGGGGATGCTGAGCTCCCAAAAGGAAGCCCAGTGTGCCCTCTGAACCCCAGAGCAAAGGAAGCCCTAGACCAGTATTTGAAGGATATGTTGGAGCAAGGGATGATTGTGCCCTCAAAATCTCCTGTGGTGTCTCCCATCCTTCTGGTCCCCAAGGCCAACGGCGAGCTCCGCCCCTGTGTGGACTACCGCCATCTAAACGCCATAACTGAAATGGACCCCTATCCCATTCCGCTATGGTGAGCATCTCACAGATGATTGCTGGGAGTCAGGTGTTCTCTAAGTTGGACCTGGTCAACGCTTTCAACCAAGTGCCAGTTGTACCTGAGCACCAACAGTACACGGCATTCAAGTGCCACCTAGGGGTATATGAGTACAAGGTTATGCCGTTCAGACTTAAGAACGCCCCTGCCGTTTTTCAAAGGACCATTAACCATGCCCTGGGCGACTTTATCAGGAGATGCTGTGTTGCATACATGGATGATATCTTGGTGTTCTCCAAGTCTCATGAGATGCACACAGAGGATGCCAAGAAGGTCCTCAGTGCACTGGACAAGGCTAACCTGCGTCTGAAGCCCCCCAAATGCAAATTCTACAAGGGATCAGTATCTTTCCTAGGAAACGTTGTATTTGAGAAGGGGACAGACATCTGCCCAGACAAGCTGATGGTAGTGAAGGAGTGGGAAGCGCCAACGGATAAAAAAGGTGTATGCAGTTTCTCAGGGGTGGTGAATTTCCTGAGGAGATTCACCAAGGACCTCTCAGAAACAGCTTCCCCGCTTACCCGGTTGACTGGGCAAGTCCCTTTCCAATGGGGGGAGGAAGAAGAGAGGGCGTTCCAGGCCATCAAGGAGGCCCTCCTCACAGCGCCAGTCCTAGCGCACCCAGACGCCAATCGCCCATTCATTGTAGAGACAGATGCATCAAATTTCGCCATTGGGGAAGTCCTTTTGCAGACAGGGGAGGATGGTTTGGACCACCCGGTATGCTATTTCAGCAGTAAGATGCTACTGGTGGAAACAAACTACCCTGTCTATGACAAGGAACTCCTGGCAATTGTCATGGCACTAGATGAGTGGCAGCATCATCTGCTGTATGCGTGCCACCTGTTCACGATCTGGACTGACCACAGGGCCTTAAAGTTCCACAAGAGCCCCCATAGGATGAACTAAAGACAAGCCCGCTGGCACCTGGAGCTGTCTCAATATGATTTCAAAATAAAATATAAGAATGGGGAGAGCAACTTACTCCCAGACCTACTTAGCTGGGACCCAAAATGACCTTTGCGAAGGAGGAGCTGGACGAGTTCAGCATGGCCACAATGCTCCCTCCCAAGTTGTTTGCATCAATACAGGAGGAACGCACTGACCTAAAAGAGAGATTCTGGACAGCCCAACGATGCACCAAATTTGGAGAGAAGGTCAGTAGAGAGATAGAGGGAGGGTACCCCAGCAAAGGCTACAAGAATTTCAAAAAGGAGGGGGCCTCATCCTGCACCATGACCGCCTATGGGTCCTGACGCTCAAGCTTCAAACCGAAGTAATGGAGCTATGTCATGACCACCCCCTGGTGGGACACCCTGGGGTGAGGAAAACAATTGAGCTAATATGCTGGAACTACTCCTGGCCAGGCCTAGTGGGAATGGTAAGAGGGTATATCGCGTGCTGCCTTACCTGTGCCCAATCAAAGCCATCCCAAAACAAACCTGCAGGAAAGTTAAAACTACTGCAGATCACCCAAATGCCGTGGACCTCTCTGAGTGTGGATTTTATCACCAGGCTCCCAAAATCGGAGGGATACAACGCGGTCATGGTGGTGGTGGACCAACTAATGAATTATGCTGAGTTCTTCCCTTGCACCTCTAAGGTTACGGTGAAGGATATGGCTGAAATCTTTGTGAGGGAGGTCTTTGCTCAACACGGACTCCTGGACAAGATCATTTCAATCAGGGGCCCGCAGTTCATCTCCAGGTTCTGGGATCACCTCCTAGAAAATCTAAAAATTAAACCATGCCGTTCCTCCGCCTACCACCCCCAGTCAGATGGCCAGATGCAGAGGGTCAATCAGACCCTGGAACAGTACCTACGGTGCTACCTCACCACGCGACATGATCATTGGATCAAGTGACTGAGGATTGCACAGTTTGCGTACAACAACCTGATGCACTCATTGACCGGAATGTCGCCCTTTTTCATGAACCACGGGTATCACCCACAGAGGATGGAGGGACACGCTGAGGAACAAACACTGTGGCAGATGAGTTAGTGACTGGAATGAGGGAAAATTTTGAGACACTGAGAGCCAACCTGGAGAAGGCAGTGGAGGCCCAGAAAAGGAAGGCGGATGTGCACCACTCCTAGGCTCCACCCCTCAAAGAGGAAGATTATGTATTGATAAATGCCAAGCACTACACACCCCCAGGACAGTGCAGGAAGTTCAGACCCATCAACCTAGGACCCTACAAGGTCCTCCAACAGGTGAATGAGGTAGTGTATGAATTAGAATTCCTGGAAGGATCGCGCGCACATCCAGTTTTGCACATTCTGCAGCTCTAGAAGTATGAATGACCCATACCAGCAAAGCTGGAGCCGGTCCAGTCAGACAACCCAGGGGAGGCAGAGTATGAGGTGGAGGAGATTCTGGACACCAAGATCACTTGCAAAAAGTGATGGTACTTGGTGAAATGGGTCAGCCACCCAATATAAGAATCCTCCTGGAAAACAGCCGCTGATTGCACCAACTGTCTCTGGAAGGTGGAGAAATACTGGGGGCGCAGGGGCTCTCCTCTGAGGGGATGATGTGACGGTCAAGGCGCTGCCTGACCGCCACATAGCCCTGACCCCCTAAGGAGTGGATTGTGGCTAGTAGTACCATAAACAATATATATAAAAGCGTGGGGCTTGAGGGCAACGACCCTTGAAAATGGCATTCTGTCAAATCAGATGCCATAAAATTGACGAAACCTTGGAGCAAAGGTGGAAAAGGTCAACATAAATGGTGACCAGGCCAATCAGAGGCCACCAACCTGAATTCCAAGGATTGAAATGAAGAGATTGGCAATGGCAAAGAGCAGCCCAGCAAATCAGGGGCTGCCAAGCTGAATTATGCCAAAAACAGAAATGGCAAGAATCATGGCATTGGGCAGCCCAGCAAATCAGGAGCTGCCAAGCCAAATAATGCCAAAAGAAAATGACGAGAATCATGGCATTGGGTAGCTCAGCAAATCAGGAGCTTCCAAGCCAAATCCACTGCTTGTCAAAAGGATTGAGAGCTGTGATGAAGGGCAGCCCAGCGAATTAGGGGCTGCCAGGCCAAATTATCCCAAAAATGGGAATTTTGGTGATAAGGTTGACATGAGCTCTTATTTGTCCTTGATGAACAAAAATATATGTGGAAAAGTTTCCGTTACACCATGGGTACCCAACAAATGGTCTAGAATGGGCCTTGATGGGAATATCGGAGGCCAAGATTCTCAAAATAGGCCCACAATTAGCCCGCCGCCTGTGGACTCTGCAGGGTCCAATTTACCCATATCCCCCATTCCATAATATAAAAACAACCAAGCGAAGGTGTTTAAGACAACTTTGTCTTCTAATATACAAATAAAAACCTCAAAATCTGAATAAAAGTTTGAAATTTTGAAATCATTTATTAAGATTTTGATGGAAAACCACAGATTTTATGTGAGGAAAATGGACCATTCCTCAGATTTTGACAGAGCTGTCACCTCTCTGTACTCTTTCTCTGGAGGACAAACTGTCCTCCTCAGTGTGAGCATCATCCTCACAGTGTTCCAGGAATACCTCAATTGCTCATCAAGCCAACGAATGAGGGACTTAACCACAGCAGCCCTCTCTTGCCTATGGCCCTCACCTGGGCCCTCTTGCCCAAAAGCTTTGTGGCAATGTGGAAAGACCCCATTCATCACAGGGGGTCCTTAAACAACTTCATCTTGCTTTCATTGAGGATGGCAAAAATCTGGAACGATGAGGGAAGATCTAACTGGTACAAGGCGTGGTCCATCTTTCTGACAATGCGGTAAGGCCCTATCCTCTTTGGTCCCAGATTTTTGCATGGCTTCTTGATAGAAATGTTTCTAATATCCAGCATCATAAGATCACTTTCCTTGTACGCAGGATCTACCCATCTTTTTCCATCAGCGTTCTCTTTATAAACTTGCATTTCCGCCTTAAAATTTGTGGTAACCCCCAGTGTACTTTCTTGATAGTCTTCCCAAAGTCCACCACCGCTTCCACTTTGTATCCACAGCTGGGATCCATGTTGAAGGCGTGATTAAAGCCCATGGTTGGCGAAAATGAGAAACAACCAATAAATGCATGTTGAGTGTTGTTATAGCTAAACTGGGCCATGGGAAGGTGAGAAACTCAATCTGAATGGTCCATGGCAGTGTAACACCTCAGGAGCTGTTCCAAGCACTTGTTCACTCGTTCAGTCTGCTCATCTGATTGGGGGTGATAGGCAGTTGAATGATAGGAACAAATTTTAAGCCTTGCACAACTCTTCCCAGAAAACAGAGGTAAACTGGGGCCCCTAATTACTAATTATCTCCTGAGGCACCCCTGAAGGGCGAACACATGAGACACTAAGAGCCTATCCATCTCAGCTGCAGTTATGGTGGATCTACAGGGAATAATTTGGGCGAACTTTGTAAACGGTCCACCACTACCATGATGGCGTTGTAGCCATCAGATGCTGGAAACTCCACAATAAAATCCACTAATAACGAAGTCCAAGGCCTTTCAGCTTTTTTTGAATTGGTACAAACAACCCTGCGAGGGCTGGCAATTTGGCTTTATTTGGTTGCACACCAGGCGCTCCTTACAATACCTGGCAACCTATGCAGCTAAATTTCTTTAATTGTAAAAACAGCAAATTAGCTCTAGAGTCTTTTCCTTCCCAGGATGACCAACGGTGATTCCGTCATGATGGTCCCGGATGATTTCTAGGCGAAATGGTCTGGCGGGAACTCATAGGCGCCCCTGAAACCACACAATATCAACCTCATATGGTAGTCCCTGTTAATGTCCTCCTGATTTAGATCGCTACCAGCAAGGACCATGGTATACTCAGCCAACAAGGGATGCAAAAAGACTACTTTTCTGAACACACCATATTCCTCCGCATTTTCCAGAAGTAGCATGAGCTGGCCCATGGGCCAAGGGATAGGGAAGCTGAGACACAATCTTACCCAGTAGAATCATCAAGTGGGTACTATGCACCTCTTCCTCCTTAGGATTGGGAGCTAGTGAAGGGTTTTGGCTCAAAGCATCTGCCAATCCATTCTCCTTTCCCTTTTTAAACTCATAGGAAAACGCAAATTGAGCCAGGGTCTTATGCCAGCGTGTTTGCCGTGGGGTCAAGAAATGAGGCGAGCAGTACTACAAGGCATGGTGATCTGTATAAACGTGGAATAGTTGAGATGAGCTATGCAGATGATGAAGCCAATAGATTGGCACCTCAACCACTGCTTGTAATTCTATGTTGTAAACGGCATAGTTTAACTCTGGTAAAGACATCTTTCTGGAAAAATATCCCACTGGATGCTCTATTCCATCTCTGCCCACTTGTAACAAGACAGACGCTAAGGTAAAGTTAGATGAATCAGTAGCAATAAAAAAACTCCTTCTCAGGATCCATATGGCGAATAATGGACGTGGACATCAGGGTGCACTTTACCGCTTATAAGGCATCCTGCAAAATTTGGAGGACCACTGGAGCACTTTTATTTCACTCTATTTATACAAGGGCGCCGCCACCTCAGAAAAATTTGGTGTAATTTCTTATAGAACGTTCATTAACCCAAAATTCTCCTCAATTCCTTGACTGAAGTTGGGGTGGGCCACTAATGAATCACCTTTTCCTTGTCTGGAGTTATCATGTGGCCTTAGTATAACACAACGTTGCACAAGAAGGTGACCTGGGAATTAAAGAATTCACACTTACTTATTTTCAGCGTAAGGTTGGCTGCCCTTAACCTCTCCACCACCTGGTAAAGGTATACTGCATGGAACTCATTATTAAGGGAAAACACCAGAATATCATCTATGTAGGCTACTGCGCATACTCCCACAGGGTCCCTAAAGCTGCATCTATATGGCATTGAAGGATAGACGGGGCATTTTTAGGCCTAAAGGGCATAACCCAAAACTGGAAAATTCCTTTTATGGTATGGAATGTTGGTTAGCCACTCCTGTCCCTTCTTGATCTGGATCTAATTGAACGCGTTTAAGCAATCCAATTTGAAAAAGACTTTCGCCTTCTCTAAATGGCAAGCAATTTGTGAGTCCACCAGAATGGGATGCAAGTCAGTTACTGTGACGTTATTGAGATTCCTATAATCTATGCATGGGCGTAAGGTACCATTGGCTTTCTCCATAAAGAGAAGTGGGGAACATACTGGGGAGGTTCACTGAAATACTGCGCCTTTAGCTAACTGCTCCTTAATTCACACATCTAAGGCCGCATCCTCCCGTACAGTCAAAAGGTAAATTGGAGAAGATATATGCACCTGATCAATGGTGACTTTGAACTCACAATAAAACTCTAAATGAATTGGTAGTACATTGGCTGAAGCCGCATAAGAACCATGATTCCAATCCATCCAAACAGGAAGGTAATTGTACCTCCAGCGAGGGCTTCAGCAACAGAAAAAGACTGAGAGTGTGGATCTTGGGCCAATGGGGCAGATCGCCCTGAGAGTTCGCTTCAGACAAAGGGATAACTAATTCATGGCCATTATTCAAAGTTAATGATATGGTGTTGTTGATCAAATTAATTTTGACATCAAACTTTCGCCACCACTATACTCCCAAAATAATGGGGTACAAGAGGTTTTTAATTGCTTGAAAGTGTTCAGAAAAATTATATTTGCCAACTTGATAATCCACTAAACCCAGAACCTTAAGCGTGGTAATACCTTGGGAAGCCCCTCCCCTAACCATACCACCTGCAAGTAATTCAAGTCAAGGTAGCTGCTAGATCCTGGTTAATAAAATTCTCAGAGGCTCCTGTATCCACCAAAATAGGTGTTCTGATCTTTATAAAGTGGATGAAAGGGTAGCAGTTAACAAAAAATATCCAAAATGGTTTTTATTTAAAACATAATGACCAACAATTCACCAAAAAACTCTTCATCAGGCATAAGCATGCCCCCATGATAGTTTTAAATCATAAAATGGAGAGTAATAATTGGCCACTCTCACTGCTGAGGTCACATATCCCGCCATATCTTCAACAGTTGCCCAAACATTTTATATTATTATAATAAATTTTTCCACATCCTGTCTTCTGTGGATCATGGTAGAGGTCAAGCGTGGGTTTTTTGAGGTGATTTGGTATACAGGAATGGATTCCATACTAGGGCCATAAGAGATGATATTTGGTTTGTTTTTATAAGGAATTTGCATTAAAAAGCGTTTTTGTGCATGAAAGACCCCATACCCAATTTGGTGTCCAGTTGTACATTGTTACCTAAGGCCATCAACCCCAGAACCTTCATTGATTGCCCCAACTGACCATTCAAATGTGGTGCGGAGAGAGATCGTTTTAGTTAAATTGTTTAAATCAATTTTGAGGCTAGACTCTCCTGGACCCTCCAATTCCACCAAAATGGGGAGGGAATTGGTGAGGAGCTCTTCCCTGTTTAAGGAAAAATCAATAGACGTGGGCGCCATATTTATAGGGGCTGCCTCAGGGTACATCATAGTGACGGAATCAACTTAGACATTTCATTTAGTTTTGGGGCTAGACTCCTGCTCACTTTTGAATTCTGCCAAAAACAAAGGATTAGAAGGACAAGAACCCCTTTTTCAGAGGCACACGCAAGTTTTGGGACCCATATTTGTAGGTGCCACCCCAGGAAAAACCATGAAGGCCAAATTACTTAGCCCCTTCCAGGTTGCAGTGTGATAATTTTCCCAAAAAGCTTTTGTAAGATATTTGCAATCAGAGGGGGAAGCTTGACTCACATGAGTGTCCATTGCAGGGTCTTCCAACTTGGCATGGAAATTTGATTTTTGGGAAATATAGACACAGGAGATTTAAAAATAAGAGCACACAAATCGCCTAACACCACATTGCACAAGTGAGCCATGATAAAGCTTGGAAGTGGCAGCACAGGGTTGCTCAGCCCCAAGGGTCGCTTCAAACTCTCTATACTCTCAAACCCCACAACATAGTTTAATAAACGTAAAATACCCAGTCAGGTGCCCAGGGAAAAAGACAATGCAGCCACTCAACTCCTGGAGGAGGGGAGTCAGGGATGGGGTTTATATAACGAGAAGAGGTGGTGGAAAACTTGGAATCCCCAGCAACTGGGCCTAAAACGGTCCATAACCACCAGGTACTCACCAAAAGGGTGGAAGACACACCACAAGCAGAAAAAGGAGAAACATCAAGCTGGCAAACTGTAGACCAGAGTAATAACACCATGGACAATAGAGTCCCCACCACGGTGCACAGCCAAATCACCTGATTACCACTAAGCAACCTTCCAAATGGAATAAGTCTCAGCAAGACCAAAAATTAGGTTGATTGTATAATGTTAGGAGTGTGATATTAACGCTCCGGTTTGAAGAAAAGGTGGTGGGTGTGGGCCCACCCCACTATTGAGGAACACTTTGTCAAGAAAAGGGTAAGAAAAGCACTGCTAAGAAGGACGGTGCACGGAGAGCCTCACTCAAGGAGAGCACACATTTGACTAATTTGGACCCAATGAAGGTAAGAAACAAAGCTAAATGTGCACATAAAATACTTAAAAACAAATGGGGTTTTATCAAACCAGATGACCAACGAGGAAAGTTGGTCTTGCAGAAACATAGTTAAACACTGGGGGGAAAATTGTCAATCAGTGGAAATGGTGCTAAGCTTAAGCGAACCAATAGGCGCACGCTACCATTGGCCAGTGACCTGTAACTTGAGATTGTCTAAACTCAAGTTATAGATTGTAAATAGACTTACCATGACTTAGAAATATTATAAAATGGAACGAGTTTTTAATCCCTGTTCCTCAAGTAACTGAATCAAACCGTCAGAGTTGAGAATGTAGCTGGTGCATTTTAACGCCCTAGCTGTAACGCCTGGACAAGCATCATGCACATCTCCAGGACCAACCTGAGCATATCTCGCCTGTACCCAGCGTTGATCCAGGGTGTATTTTAAGTCAAGAAGGTCTTACATATTGACCTTTTTGTCCTCCTGACGTCCAGTCGTGTCCTTACAATTTGTGCCCTCAATTATATCAACAAGCCCTGACATAGTGACCATGACACCACATCAAGCTCCATGTCATATGTGGCTCAGAATTGCTTTGAGGAGGAGAACTTAGTGAGAAATAGATGACAAGATGCTCCACTTAGTCATATCTCTGGAGTAAGTCAGACCCCACCGCAGCCACAGAGGCATCAAATGCCACTATAAAAGGCTGGGATTAATTGTCATTTAAAGAACAGAAGGTGTAACAAAAACTTCCTTGATTGCTTTAGATGCCTGTTGGAAAACCTCAATCCATTTGAGGGGACATTCTTCCTTGTCAGGGGATGAAGAGGCGCCATCAGCTGGAAAAGTGCAGGAGTGAATTTTTTTTAAACATAGTTTTCCCCAAGTAGCTTTGCAGCTGTTTCTGCGTGTTGGGTATGGGCCAAGAAAAATTGGACTTAAGTTTACTAGGGGGAATGAAATACCCATCCTTCAGGACTAGGTTACCCAAGAATGTGTCTTCTTCTCTAATATACTCGCACTTAGAAGGTTTAACGTAAAGATTGACTTCTGCAGTGAAGCCAGCACCGCTTCCAGGTCCTTTGCATGCATTTCAGGCGTGGGAGAGTGTACCAGGATATAGTCAATGTATGCCACCATGAAGGTGAAGAGAAGATCGCCTAAAGTTTTCAATCATATGTGTAACATGGAGGGTGCATTTTGAGGCCAAAGGACATTGCACGGAACTGAAAAAACTTTCTAGTACAAATGGCCACAAGACACTCCTGGCCTTCTGCTACCCAAATTTTATTGAAGGAATTAATAAGGTCAAGTTTAGAGAACACCCAGTATCTAGCAATCACCTGGCTGATAGATTATTCAAAGGGAAGTATATAGGAATTTTGCACTGTGATATCATTAAAATGGCTATAATCCACGCAAGGGCGCAAAGTATTATCAGTATTTTAATCAAAAATGATGAAGGGAAGCAATGAGAGAAGATTTCTGAAATAACTACCCCTTCTGGAGCATGTCATCTAACCACACCTCAAGGTTCTTATCCTCTTGCTCCTTATAGAGGTACAGAGGGCAGTTGATATTAAAAACAATGTCAAACGGAAGGCCAGAGCATACTCATAATGATTTGGAAGGCGGTTGGTTTTAGCTATGTTAAAAAGTTTTCATATTGCAATAATCCTGAAGGGAAATCAGTAGGTAAATTAGTGGTGGAGAGAATTGCAGAGATAAAATCCACAGTTCTGGTAGGGGAGAATTTATTAATGAGCGGGGACTCACCACTTGAGTGGGGGTTCTCAAAGGACAAGAGGTTGGGTTCCATGTTGATACATAACAGTTGATGTCTCCACTATTCTAACACAAGAGTGATAGATACCATCTATTATGGCACCGCAGTAAACCAGTCACAGAAGCCAAACTCATGAACTGATAATGTGTAAATCTGGGGAGCGTTCCCTCCACTTGGACCAGGTGGCGTTCCCTTTCCCATTCAAAAAAGGTCTGAGAAAGCCAGATGCCCCTCTTGTTTCCCAGGGCGACCTTGCCCATGTATTGGACAAGCGGTGAGTAACAGCTTACCCTTTGAGGACCCCGCCACCTATCCCAGTATTAATTTCAGTTAAATTGGTATGGTGAATTAAGGAAATTTTGGTTGAGCTATCAGAGAATTGGCACCCAAATGGGGTGAAAGGTTTGAATAAGGTTGATGGCAAGGAGCCTTCAGCATCAGGGCCCAACAGCACAAACTTATTGGCAACAAAGCCTGACGGTCATGTAACTTCAGGGGAAAAGTTTCAAAGGTCAAATCTTTGGTAATACTCACCATTGGCATTAAGCCATTGGTAAAAGTCACTGTCATCTTAAAGCTCTTTCCCAAAGAAGCAAATTCTTTTTCCAGTATATCTTGCCTGGTCAAATGGACGCCAGAGCAACCAGGTGTAGTTGGGTTGGGCGCACTGAACCCTTTCTAAACCTCCTGGGACCTCCCTTGCGTGAGGTGGCCTGGGAGGCTACTGCTGCCATTAAGCGAAACGCCATTGCTCAAATTGTTGCAACTATGGAAAAATCTGGAATTTGGGCATCCGTGGACAAACCAACAATGACTCAGCCCACCGCCAATACTTTTAAAGTCAGTTCCATATAAGTTCATTTTCCCCCTTGCTCAAAGTTCGCCAGGTTAGGTCAAATCTCAAGTGCCCCAATCCCATGCTTTCCTAAGCTATTCCCTTATTTCTTATTTATTTGAGGCAAGCCGACCAGGGGATGGATATTAACAAAGCTAAAACTATACTAAAAAACTAACATAACTAATTGGTTCAAACAAAACGCCCTAATGAGCGGATTGAGTGAAACGCTTTAAAAACTGACCAACCAGGTGGGCAGTGGAAGCTGCTTATCCCTCTATGGAGGAAGGGGAGGGGGGTCAGGGGGCTCATCTTCAGCAGCCTCTTAAGCAGCAGCTTCTTCCTCCCATAGTAGAGTGCATGTCACGGCTGACAGTAATGGCATTGGGGCATCTGTGGTATGTGATTCGATATCAATGATGATTGGAATTTCATGGAAATTGCCAGATAGATAAATGGCACTGAGATATTTGGTTAAAGCTTTTTCAGCTTTGATGCGGGCATCTGGGAGTCTAACAAACATGGCAATTTTGGTTCAGGTTATTTTTGCTTTTGGATTCTGTGCTATAGTTGCCACGTTCTGGAAAGCACCGTTTGCGTTTTTGTAATACTGGTTCACTGTGATTTTACTTTTTGGGGTGAGGGTTGGGGGGATAACAGGAGGTGAAATTCCTCCTTTAAGTATCCCTACTAATTTAGCGACAGCTTTACGCAGGGGACAACAATCTGGTGTTGCAGCTGCTTATACTGCAAGCTGGTGATCACTGAAAAACGATTCAGCATTTGGCTGTGGGGTATAAAGTCAAGGGGGGTATTTGGCGTCCCATTCTGCATTATTAAACTTCTCAATTTGCAGAGATGGTTCTTCAATGAACTTACCTGATTCGTCAATTTCAGCCAATAATTCCCATGGGTTTTGGTTCAATTGGATTGGGGAATCAGCGTATGGTTGAGGTTTGGTCAATTCATTTGAGGAAGCATGGAATTGAACTGGGATCCAATCTGATGCTTGATTAGAGGAATTATTTATGGCATTGGGGTGAGGAGGAGGCTTATTGGTGGCTGCAGGTGCAGCTGCATCAACAGGCTTTGGGGTGGGGGAAGTAGGATTGTGCCCCATACCAGAAATTGTACAAGGTGGTCAGCGGATTGGAGGTCAGCGGATGAGTCATCTGATCCACCAGAAGTGGTTGAGGAGGGGCACTTGCATTTAGAGTGGTCTAACTCGAAACATGATGGACAGATCGTCCGCCCGCCCTTGACATGGTCCCAAAACGGATGGTCAGGCGCTGAGGGAATAATGGTGCGTGGCGGAATTGACACCACAATTTTATTAAATTCAGGGCTGATTGTGGCATATGCCCAAGGCCCAGCGAGTCATGTGACCCCATTTGGGACCACAAATTGTAAGGTGGGGTTGGAGCCATAGGCTGCCAAACCGTCCATCAGCTCCTGGTGGAGCACTTCAGGGGGGAGGTGGGTGGGCATGCCAGCAAACTGAACCACCAAAATGGTTTCCTCTGGGAGCCAAGTATGAGTTGTGGGGAGTGGGGTGCCCTGGAATACCAGGGGCACAGTTGCTTCAGTGGCAGTGTCAGCTTTGCAGGTGAAGCCAAGGTCAAAATACCCCTTGTAGGGTCGGAAATCAATAAAGCTGGTGGGTGTCATCACCACCTGTGCCATTTTAATAATGGCTTGGTCGTGGTATGGGAATAGTTTCCCATATTCGACCCTTAGGCCATAGTTCATGTTGCTTCAGGGGAGCACTAGGGGGCAGCGAGGTACCACTTGGGTATGAGCAAGGTGGGCGTCTAGGTCCTTGGGCGGAATGAATCATCCCATAGGTTTGGAATGACTGGGTGAACCAGTCCTAGCGCGTTTTCCTGCCAGATGGAAAATGGCAGGGGGAGTTTCGCCGCTGCCCCATGCTGGAGCAGCCAGCGGAGAATCTGAGGACATCAGAGTGAAACTACTATGGGCAAATTTGATTTGTTTTATTAATTCATGTAATTTTTCTTGGAAAGTTATGCCGAGCAAAAAGAGAGTTTTTATTCCTAAGCTATTCCCTAATCAATTAATTATTGAAGCAGTTATTAAGCAATGAGAAAATTGGTGTTTTTTCTCTTATTTTACATTTATTAAAAAATCTTCCCATGCTCAAATTTATATAATTAAGTTTGAATTTTTTATTTGCCAAACCCCAGTGACATCTACAATGTGGCCTCTTGGGCCTTGTATTGGACGGGTTGTCCCAGTCATGTTGTTAACTTCGGTCCCCACCATAGTCAATTGGGACTATTGAGTCATGAACTTTAGAAATTTTACCCAATCTTGCAACTCCCTATGTACAGGCCCATTGGTATTGAGGCTGCAACAGCTTGGTTTCTCGCAGGTTGTTTTTTACATTCACGGACCATTGGCACCAAGTTGTTACTTTTTTTCCAGTGCACTTAAACATTTGAGCAGCAAAGCCCCTAGCATTATGGCTCTCCTTTTGGGTGCTTTTGCATCCCAACTGGAAGGCCAAGGTAAACTTTATCTGCCGCTCTTCTGGCAGAATAGACCAGGATGTCTCACATCATATCAAGTCATAGGGGCTGAAGAAGCTCCCAATACTAAGGATCCTACCTCAAGATCTAGATCCAGATCCTGTACCGCTTTCAGGCTTATAAAATTACCAGCTGCTCTTGTATTCACGAGAGCCTTGGCAGACACCATATAAAACTCAACAGAATTTTAACTGACAATAAAAGTTGAGCATGATTTTGTTTATTTGCAATTTCTTGGGACATATCTGGTGGGGAGGGGGTAACCACTAAAATATCCATAGGACTAGCTTCTAGAAGAGGGATCATTGCTCATTATATATGATTTATCCCAACCTCTACCTGTTGTGCTGCATAGACCACAGGCAGTAACGGTGTTGTAAATTATAAGAATCAAACAGACCTGATTATGATTTAAACTCCAGCCACTCCGGAGGAAGCAGAAAATCCTAACCACTGTACCACGAAGGATAATAAAATCCTAAATGGGGAAAGGAAACTCAATTTTCAGAAGGACCCACCAACCCTACTAACAGAGGCAACAAGTCAGCTAATAAAGATCTTGCCATTTGGAGGTCCCCAGAATCAACCGCCATAGCTAAAGAGAGTCAGATTTAAAGAAAACCTACGCTACCTGCCACATCAGTAAAGAGATCATCTTACCCTAATCATTCCCAATTATCACTTAAAATTCCTCTTAGGCAAACCAGAATATCTTGGCAGCCTATAAATATCTCTGAATTTTGATTAATAAAATAACCTTTAGATCACCTAGTTTCAATTACTAGTGTTTATCTTGCCTGTGTTTGCAGAAGACCTTTTTCTTTTTGAAGCTGACAGTGTAGCCTCAACAACAAATTTCCGTTGAGAGATTGCCTTAGGAAACCTAGTCCCTAAGAGATTCTGCTGGACCAACATTCAACTAATAATTGAACAGCCTTCGAAGGTATTGACCTTCAGAGAGGATGACGAAGTCCTACAAACTAGTGTTCCCTACCAGGTCCTTCCAAGGCTCCTAGTAAAGACCTACCTTCATTATGAAAACTCCAGCGAAGACAGCCCTCCCAATATGGGTGAGAATATGAGTTTAATACAATGGGTTTCTATCAATAATCAGAATGTGATGCTACCTCAACCGCAAGAACTTGAGTTCCATGCAACCATGACTTTAATTATCTCAGTTCCTGATGAATCATTCTACCAAATTCAGGCTCCTGATGTTGCCCAAACAGTTTATGAGCTTCTAGGATTTGTAACCCCTGATGAAAGACTAGTTATAGCAGCTCTACTCGTCTATTTAAAAACCAATTTTATTCCTCAGCAGAGTTTTCAATAAGTGACATAGGAGTAGCCCATACAGATTCATACCTCTAATAATTTGTACACCCTGCCTTACACCAACACATGCAGTTGCTTGCACTCCACCACATGGAGATTCAGCGACAGCTATGATTGACCCACTAGATTCACTCCCAGCTCCTTGAGTTATATGACGCTGCCTCTAATTTTGGCCAAGATAATCAGGAGGCTATTTTGAGTAACAGTCAGGAAAAAAATTACACCCAGAGCCATCTTGCTCAAATTGACATTGGTTCATTCAATACTTGAAGAATGAATTTTCCCAACGAATGGACCAGTTAACCACAGGTATGGATCAAGTAGTGGAATGCGCTTTATCCACTCTCTGACTGAATTACTGAAGATTATGAAGTGACTGGGTCTCAACTTGTCAATTTGTTTGAACATATCCAGCATCTGAGGAAACAACTTAAAACGATGACAACTCCAGAAGCTACAGTACAATCTGAGGTCCCCAGCGGAACATGACCTAGTGGGGAAGGGAAACAAGTAAACTGGGCCTGGAGGTCCCTGAGGTCCTCCAGGTGCCTTCACACCTGCTGGATCCTTCTTCAATGAAGATCACGAATCCTGACTTAAGGCCCTTGAGCAACAACTGTTATTGGTGGCCCGAGGTGCTGAGATGACTATTGATGGGGAACATCTGGATGCTGATTTGACCTTCCCCGCTTGTACAACAATTATGTGAAGATCACGGGTACCTGCTCCACTCTTGTCGCTTCCAAAAACCAAGAAACTGTCACATCACGCAGATAATTACAAACTCCAAACAATTGAAGCTAAACAAGATGCACTCTCTGAGCAGTTAACCCAACAGTCCGAAGATATCAAGAGTCTAAACCAACTTTTTGACTTTAAGGATACTCTTAAGCACTCAGTGAATGCTACGCCACTATCCAGGATGACATGGATGAGATCCGCCATCAGTTTGATAGGGCTATCCCACAAACTGATATAGGCATCATGGGGCACACTGACTCAGAGCGCCCACTCCCTCCTGCCATTCATGTCCTTTCTGAACCCATCAGATATTTCAAAACTACCTTTAGAGAAAAGTACATCACTGGGGCCGAGAAAATCCAGTCATACCTCTTTGTATATGAAGCCACGATGCAGCCAGCTACTGACTGACAAAAGTACCAGCATACACAAACTTGTTTGTATGGTAAGGTGTGAGAAATTATGATGCCTTATTTCAAGACGTGCACTAATTGGGCAGCCATTAAAGAGGCCCTTATCAAAGAATTTGGCAGTAACTTGACCCTCTCTAACTGTAAACAGGCTTTCATGCATATCTACCCGAGACTTGGAGAAACCCATATTGAATTTTCAGAACGCTTTTATCATGAAGCTCAGGCGTTAGCTTCCTGTGACCGGTTATCTTGGATGATGCCATCTCTGCTGTTCTCTCCGCTTTCTAACAAAGTACCAACTTAGTACTATATTTCCAGAATGCCAAAAAGATGTTTAAATACATACTTGACATTACAGAGTCAACAGTAAGATTACCTGAGCCCAAAGTACGCCAGCTTCAAGTAAGGAGAATTGACCCAATATCCATGCTATTGGCTGATTTCAGAGATCAAAATGACGTTGTGACCCATGCTCATACTACAGAATATCTGGTCACCAAGAAATCTCCTGTTGGAAGAAGCAAGATGATGATTCAGGAAAAGCGGAGTCAGCTTAGGGGCTAAAGGGACCCTCTGCTGAAGACGCAACGCATCAATATCAACCTTCTCTCACTCCAAGTGCTGAGTGTTATGTTATGGAGAAACCTGATAAATTGGATGTCCCAGATTTCATGATTTTGAACAAATACTTGTCTTCTTCTTACACTGCATTTCCGGACCGCTCCCTCTAGGAAAATCCATTTACTTGATCCCCCACTTTAGCACCAAAGTCACTAGAGTATAAGTCTTTGTCCACAAGGTGAAGACTTTGACCATCATTGACACTTGCTCCCCTGTAAACTTCATTTCCTCACAGTTGGTTAAGCTGAAAAAAGTTGCACCAGATCAGAATCACTCTTTCAACTATGGAAACAGTGGGGCTTCATCATACCTGCTCCATGGGATCTTACTCCTCCCTTGCCTCTTTGATTTGGCTCTCTAGTTGTTACAGCTCCCGCCATTGTGTTGGAAAATGACGGTTATGACTTGCTCATTGGTACCCTGTTCCTAGTCAAATTTAATAATCTAATAAGTAACAAGGATTTGCACTTTTATATTTTAGGGTATCACATTCCTCTGGTTGTAAAATAAGTCTCTAAGGAGAAAGGGAAGAGGAACCCCAAAATTGCTTACTTGAATACCTGAACCGCATTAAATGGCTATAGTATCATGTTATTAGACCTAAGACCAAGTTGCCACCGTCTCATGTAGAGGCTATGGAAGGAATGCCTGTACATGCACCTGGCCATGTAGTCATACCACCCAAATCGCAGAGACTAGTGGATACTGGTCTCCAAGTTACTATAACAGCTGTCCAATTGTTGGAGATTTAAGGAGAGCTTAATCCAGCCATTCACAAACTAGTTACCTGTCCTGGAGTGCTGGATCCCCGCTTACCTGGGTCCCTTGGTTGTCTTAATGGCCAACTTTACTGACCAACCAAATAGATAACTCGGAACCAACATATTGCGTATTTACAAATATTACCTGTCAACTAAATTGAGTCCGTCTGAGAATGTGGAGACCTGCGAGACTTAGGAATGGAAAAAAATGTTATGATAGCCCAAGTTAAGTTAGAAGTTGGTGACACGCTTACTTTGTAAACAGCAACAAAATGCTGATTCCCTACTCAAAGGATATGCCAATATATTCTTCACTGGTCTAAAGGATTTTGGGATGATGAAGGGGCAACATCAAGTGCTGACTGGCGATGCCCCTCCAATTTGCAACCGCTCCTATTGGAAGTCTAAAGTTGAGGAAGCCCAGGTCACAAAAGAGTTGAAACAACTTTTAAACACTGGGTTAATAAAACCACCCCAGAGTCCCTGGGCCTTACCGTTGCTGCTTGTGTGGAAGAAGGATGGAGGGCATCATGTGGTAATGGATTACTGCTGTTTAAATGCCATCACTCAGAAAAATAGCTACCCACTACCTAGGATTGATGTCTCTTTACGCCTCTTAGCTAGGTCAAAACTTTTCCCTGCAATTGACCTTGCCAGCAGGCACTGCATGTAGAATTTGTGACAGATGACCAAGAGAAGTGTGCGCTCATAGCGAGTGAGGGCTTATTTGAACCTACTCACATGCCTTGAGGGCTGTGCAACTCCCTGGCCACTTTTCAGCGGGCCATGGACTGCCTGTTAGGAGACCTAAAGATGCCATATGTGCTGGTATAACTGAATGATGTAACTGTGTTTTTCGTGCAAATATGACAAACATTTGGCCCAATTTGAAGGAAGTATTTGAATGGCTAATCTATGCTGTATTAAAGTTAAAGCCCACCAAATGTCCTTTTTTTAGACAAGATGGAATTCCAGGGTCACAAAGTCACCCATGAAGGTATTTCACCCTCGCTTGATGTTGAGATTTTTGCCCATATTCACAGACGACTAGATTACCAGGGGTCACTAGGGGATAATTTCCTATAGCAAAGTGAATTAGATATCGGTTGACCCTGATTTTGGGGTAACAATGTTTGATGGAATTTTGGTTATTTGCCTGGGTTGGATTTGTCTGGGATTGATCTAGATAAATGCTTAAGATCTTGTTAAGCAGAGTTGCCAATGAAATAGGGGCATCTAGTAGTTGATCAATGATTAACTATTAGGTGTACCAACTGGGATCAGTTGAGTTTCATCACCTACCAATTGGGAATTTAAGGAGAAAGTTGTGAGGCAAGTGATGCCAACTGCAACTAGCAAATTGATCAGTTGGTTCTCGACCTGCCTTAATGGGTGGAAAGTTCCATTACTTAAGCAGGTTGCTTGCCAAAAATGGTTGGTCCTCCTTGGATTTGCTTGGAATATGGTGTCCATTGATGTGATGGGACAGCTGACAATGAGCACAGGGGGAGTCAAGTACATAATAGTTGCAATTGATCATCTGATGAGATGGGTCAAGATGAAGGCCCTGGCAAAAGTAGACGTCACCAGTACTGTGAAGTTCATCCTAGATCAAGTAGTATACTAACATGGATGCCCGCAGGTCCTGATGAGCGACAATGTGACAAATTTCATATCTCATGTGATCCCACAATTAAATGAAATAATGGGGATTTGAGGAGTCGTGTCTGTACCCTACC
This sequence comes from Massospora cicadina, assembly GCA_022478985.1. Taxonomy (NCBI): domain Eukaryota; kingdom Fungi; phylum Entomophthoromycota; class Entomophthoromycetes; order Entomophthorales; family Entomophthoraceae; genus Massospora; species Massospora cicadina. The sequence goes on along the minus strand of JAKSZP010013548.1, from coordinate 32,722 downwards.
AGCTGGAGACAAACAGACTGGTAGAACGAGTTAATGGGACTCTGGAAGTTTTGAATTACACTTTCTATGGGGCAGGTTTTCTCTCAAAGTTACTTTAAGTGGATTCTCCAAAAAGTGATAAATTAAAGTAAAAACAGTTTATAAATCAAATAATTCTTTAAAAATGAAAGGATGGGATATTTATAAGTTTTGATTTGGTTTGTAATCTATTGGTGCTAATCAATTGCTGTGCGATATAATCTTCAATCAATTGATCAGGATGAGGCTGATGTTCTTATTATTGTTGATAGATTGAGATAAATTAAGCTCTCCTTCCAATGAAGCCAGGGGAATCAATGGAGTAGAATCTCCAAAGATAAGAGAATTTGGTGAAATCCTGACATTTCCCCCCTCAAGATTTGATCATGATAGAGGGTGAATTTTTAAAAACCTAGGGTGAATAAAATTAATCACATTGTCAGTATCAACATGAACATTTGAATACTCTAGTCCTTTTTGAAATATAATTTAATAAGGACCAGACCAGTTGGTTCCTAACTTCTCAGTTCGTCCACCAGGCTGAGAGTGGTAATACATTACATAACCTCCAATTTGGTATTCAGGTAAGGCAGTTTTATATTGATTGGTTCTTTGAGTCTCTCTTTGGTTGGTTACTTAAATTAATTTCATAGCTTGAGCTTGAAGATGAATAATCTCATCTGCCAGTTTTCTAAAAATTAGATCAGAGTTTTTGGGTATACTTTCTTCAAGTATAGCTTGAACACTAGAAGGGACTGAGGGATCTCACTATATAGGCACTTAAAAGGCGACATCTTGATAATTCAATTATAGCCTATCTGATATGCAAATAAGGCATTAGGCAAATAAAAATTCCACCGAGATGGATCAGTAGAAGCCATCTTTCTTAAGATCAAAAATAGGGTTCCATTGACTCGTTTGATGGCCCCATTTGTGGAGGGATTGTTCAGAAATGACAGTTTGTTGGGCAGTATTGAATGATTTAGATAATTCCTGTATGACTTGCGAGGTAAAGTTAGTCCCATTATCTGACATAAGGACCTTAGGACACCCATGTTGAGAGATTATGTGTTGGTATAGGAATAGCGCCATAGTCTTAGCTGAGGGGGTGGCAATAGAAATGGCCTCAAACTATTTAGTTAAATGGTTGACAGCCATAATAATATACTGGTGGCCATGCAATCCCCGAGGAAAAGGACCTACCACATCAATGCTTACCACTTTAAACGCTTTAGTCGGTGGAATAACTTGATGTTGATATGTTGGGTTGGTAATTCCATGACTTTTACAAATAAGACATGAGTCAAGGGTCTCTTGGATGAATTTAGTCATGTTATCCCAATAATATTGAGTTTTCAACCATTCTTGAATTTTCTTCAACCCACTGTGGCCTACTTGCTTATGTCCTTCCATGACATCCTGAAATTTTGAGTTTGGGTGTAAAAAGGGTAACCACTTGGATTTGAACTTCTTATATAAATCTCCCTCCTGAATCATAGTATCTTTAGTTATATATTTTGAATAGACTCGAGCTTCTTCAGACTCTCAATCCCACAACTCAGGATGCCCAATGAGGTTATATAGGCATTCTTCCTTCTCCACTTCCAAAGTCAGAATAGGCAGTCAGGACAAACCATCAGCATTCTGATGTTGAGCATCTGAACGATAAACAATGGAAAAATCGTACTTTTGCAATCTTAAGACCCAACGAGCTAATATCCCATTAGGATCCTTCATATTCTGCAACCATCTCAAAGAAGAATGATCAGTAATAACAGTAAAATGGTTAACATATAAAAAGGGACGGAAGTGTTTGATTGCTAGAATTACAGCCAAACAATCCCGCTCAGTTACACTATAATTTCGTTCAGCTTTGGACAAAGTTTTGCTATAAAACACGACGAGATGGTCCTTCTGCTCCTCATCACACTGGGATAAGATAGCCCCAATAGTGACGTTGCTTGCATCAGTATGTAATAAAAAAGGCTTATCAAAGTGAGAATGAATTAAAACAGGGGCCTTTGTCAAGGCAGTTCGCAGAGAATTAAAGGACTGTCCCTGAGCTGAACTCCACTCAAAAGGCACTCCTTTTTGTAACAGATGGAATAATGGTTCAGCCATATCAGCAAATTTGGGTATAAATTGCCAATAATACCCAGCCATACTGAGAAAGACTTGATTATCCCACAGAGAGGTAGGAGGAGGCATTTGATGGATAGCTTTAATTTTATCTGTGATGAGTCAAATTCCTCTGGACGATACTTGATGTCCTAAAAAACTCCATTTCATTTTGGAAGAATGAACATTTAGAGGGTTTGAGCTTTAAGGAAGAGCTTCAATTTGCTTGAAAACTTCTTTTAGATGGCCCAAATGTTCGGTGAAGGTTTTAGAAGTATGGTAATATCATCAAGATATATCAGAACACAAGTAAGCTTTAGGTCTCAAAACATACCATCCATAGCCCTTTGGAAAGTGGCTGGGGCGTTTCTCAATCCTTGAGGCGTCTGAGTTGGTTCATATAAACCTTCACTGGATATTAGGGCACACTTAGCTCTGTCAGCTGGTGATAACTCAATTTGCCATTATCCACTGGCTAAGTCCATGGCTGAAAAATAAGTTGATCCAGCCAACAACCTAAGGAAATCATTGATCCTAGGTAAAGGATAGCTGTCTTGGTGAGTAATAGCGTTCAGTCTATGGTAATCCACAACCACTCAGTGAGAACCATCCTTATTTCTAATCAACAGCAATGGAGAAGCCCAAAGACTATTGGAGAATTTTAATAATCCAGCCTCCACTAGTTGATGTAATTCTTTGGTAACTTGGGCTTCTACTTTAGACTTACAATAGGGCTTGGAATGAATAGGAAGGTGATCGCCAGTTTAAACGGAATGCATTACTCCTTTTATTTTAGTAAAGTTGCAAGTATGCTTAGCAAAAATGTCGGAGTATTCTTCTAACCACCGAAGCACTTGTTTCTCTTGGTCACTAGCGAGGTGTTTTCCAATAGCAGGCCCTAAAATAAGAATTTCCTTATTACTTCCCAACTCAAAGGCTTGTAGGCTTCCAAAAGGTCTAACATCATATATCTGAGATATGGGTAATAACTTGACATAAGCAATGGGGTGTTGTTGATCCACCATCTTTGGCTCATTGGTAAGGTTCGCCAATAAAACAGATAATGATCCTTTTTTTTAGTACTAGATGGTCCCAACCCGAGGGGGGGATTCATCGATGTTTGTTGAATTACGCCTGGGCTCCTAAGAGCCTGAGGCGAGGGAAGGGGAGGGGGGTTTGCGCGCCAGAGCCGTGCTTCAGTGACAACTGAGCGGGGGAGGGTTGGCGACATAGTGCAGACCTTCAGGGCCATCTTAAAGTGTACCTGAAAGTGGGTGATCATGTGTGGAAGGTTCCACACCTGCTGGTCAAAGCCAGCACTAAGGAAGGAGTTATGGATGGTCCAGATGGCTGTGGCATAGGAGAGGACACAGAGGGGTCGGTGGCAACCAGGCAATGTCTGCTCAAACATGAGGTCTTTCACAGGGTGTCCAGACCAGGGCTGAGCATGGATGAGCGCGCGGGCCTTTGGCTAAAATGCGGCGACACCTGGACAGGTGAAAAAACGATGGAGGTGGGAGTCAATAGGCTCCACACAGAGGGGGCAGCTTCGGTGCCAGAAGGTAGGGCCAGTCCGGTCCCCTGTCCTGTATGAACAGTGGAGCACCCTCCATAAGGTGTTGGACACCTTTGCTGACAGGATGGGGTAATAGATGTCCTTCCACAATTCCTTAAGGTCAAATCTCACGGAGGGAGGGAGGAGCTCAAGGAGTCTTGGGCGGATGGGAGGACGATCATGGGGGTTGAGGCGAGTTGTGACAACTTGTCCATTGTGCACAATTGAATGGCGACGGGGGCTGAGGCCAGGGCCTTCCCTTCTGTATGGGAAGGCATGGTGGATCCGCGCGCCTACTCGTTTCAGGGCAAGGAGAGCCTGGTTCCAGTAGGGGGATGAGGATGGTTTTAGGCGATGGCCTGGGTGGTTTGTGAGCCACTCCCCTAATGAGGTCAGAGATGCTCTAGGTAGACCCAGAGCTGCTGACACTGACTGGCGGAGGGCGGGCGCCCATTGGGGCATGGGGGTCGCGTCCCATCAGACAATCGGCCATAGGAACTTCAGGAAGATTGTGGTGGCGTGGGATCGCGTGTCCAGATGCCCTAGGCCCCCTTCATTGCAGGGTCGGGCAATGGTTGAGAGGGCCATTGGTGGATGGTTTGAGCCCCAGATCCAACAGCGGAGGAGTACATTGAGCCGCGTATAAAAGGCATCTGTGAATGGGCAGACGTGCGATAGGAACCAGACTTTGGAGAGGAGGAACACATTGGCCATCAGAGCTCGACCCTGGGGGTGATGTGCCACCGGTTCCAGCTGGCAATCCTGGAGTTAACTGCTGCGAGGAGCAAGTCCTCATTGTCTTTTAGCGCAACTCCTTGTTGGTTGGTGAGAACGCCCAGGTGACGGAAGGTACCGCGCTCAGGTTCAATACCAAATGGTGGGGGGAAGGTGGGGGAGCCGACCTGTACAACTGTTGACTTGGAGGTGTTGACCATGGCGTTGGACGCCTTGGTGTACCTCTCAATGGTCACAGCAGCGAGGGCAACATCCCCAGGGCAGCCAAATGCAATGGCAGTGTCATCTGCAAATGCCATGGTGCGTGTGGGGGCTTTACCTGAGACCAGAATCCCTGTTAGCTTGTCCTGTAAGGAGGCCAAGAGGGGGTCAAGGGTGATGTTAAAAAGGATAGGGCTCAGGGGGTCCCCTTGCCGGAGACCTTGTCCAACTGGTACTGCCACTGTAAAACCCATTGGCGCCAGGACTCTGGTGTGGAGCTGGTCATAGAGCGCTGATATCCAGCGCCTAGCTGCGGGTGGGAGATGGAAGCGGGCCAGGGAAGCATCAATATACTTCCAGGCTACCCAATCATATGCTTTCTCCATATCCAGGAGAGCCACAAAGCCATTCACCTTACGAGAGTTAGCAGTCAAAGTCACGTGAAGGTCATTATAGTTGTCCCATAACGACCTCCCCAGAATAAAACCGTACTGGGATGGGGAGAGGCGAGGTGACACCCATTTGGTGATGCGTTTGGCCAGAAGCTTCGTGAAGAGCTTGTGGTCTGTGTTGATCAACGCTATGGGGCGCCAGTTCGCCAGGTTCTCACGGTCTGACTTCTTGTGAATGAGGGTCATGATTGAGCCTCTAGAGTCGGGGAGGACCTCGCCATTCACCAAGAGTGCAGCGAAGAGGTCGCGGAGGGTTCTGGCTATCACTGCAGGTTCCAGAAGGTACACCTCAAAGGGTATTCCATCTGGGCCTGGGGCTTTAAGCCGTGGGGATTTCAGAAGGGTTTCCATCACTTCCTGGATGGAAATAGGCGCCAAAAGAGCCTCATCAGCCCGTGGGTCAATGGGTGGCTCTGGAGCCCGCCACAAGAAGTCTTGGATGTCCGATGGGTCCACCTGGGTGGCATGGAAGAGGCTGGAGTAGAAGCGGTGTAGTTCCTGCATGATTTCCTCCTTATCTGAAGTGGTTGTAGTGCCAATCTTCAGTGCAGTAATATCCTGCGCTGTTGACCGGGCTTTCTGTTTCTGAAAGAAGAAGCGGGTGGGGAGTTCCCATTGAGCATAGTAACGAGATGTTGTAAAGTTTGCTGCCCGTTCTTCCTGTAGTGTGAGCTCCAAGCGAAGTGCTTCCTGCGCCGCTTCCCAGTCTTCCAACCCTATGGGAGTGGGCGAAGGCTGGCAGTTTCGCTCTAGATGTCTGATTCTGGCTTCCGCCCTTTTGACTCTGGCGCGAGCTGCAGTCATCTGGGCTTTGGCACAGTTGTAAGCAACGCGGGTGATGCCCTCCTTGGTCACCGCCCATCTAGCCTTGTGGTCAAGCAGGTGGGGTGGGGGGAGGTGAGAGTCTCCCGGATGGTCATAGACAGCTTCTCCTTAGTGAAGGGGTTGTTGAGAAGAGCTGGGGCAACCCTAGGCCAGAACCTACGTGACGGTCTAAGTGTGGTGGTGAGGACAACGGTGAGTGACCTGTGATCACTCAGATGGTTGTCACGAGAGATGGAGAGGAGACGCAGCTAATTAGCAGGGGGCCAATCAGTGCCATATCTATGCGTGACGCTGACTGGAAAGCTCCTCCATCATACTGGATCCTAGTCATGCAACCTAGGCCAGACGCGGAGGGTGGAAGCGCATCTATAAAGCCACTCAGGCGAAGGAAATCCTGGAGGCGACTTGATCCAGGGCGTTCCTTTGCTGCAGGGGGTAAGAGTCACGGACGCGACTTATGGTTGTGTTGAAATCTCCTAAGAGGACTGTATTCCGTGGGAGATTGAGTTGGACGAGCTCTTCCAAGAGCCAAATTTGCTCCTGACCTGCATTAGGCAGGTAGATGCTGCAGCGAAGAAGGAGAAGTCAGGAGTGGTGAGTTTGGCCAGTATGAGGCGGCCACCTAGATATTGTGAAAAAGAATGGGTTTTAACCTGGGGATTCAAAACAATAAGGGCGGCATGGTTTGTCCAGAAGGAGTTGCCTCCAAACTGTTCATTTCATGCAGATTGTTCGTGGGGGAGGATATGGGGATCCTGGACAGCAGCGATGTCAATTTGTGCTGACCTGAAGTTTTGGAGGAGGCGGGCTCTCCGCTTAAAGTCCCGCAACCCATTTGCGTTGATGGATTGCAGGGCCAGGGTGCTGCCATGGGGACTCATAGCTGTTCCCCTCCATGTCCTGGGGGGTTGCCAGCGCTTAAACCTGCTGCTGTGAGGCGGCTAGTTTTGAGTCCTTTAGCTTGACTATTAGCTGCAATCCGTGAGGAGCGTTGAGGGTTCTGAGGGGAAGGAGAGGGTGGGGGGCGGAGGACCCAGTAAGCCAGCCTAGAATGCTGCCCCCACTCCGTTGCAGGGGAAGGACCTGAGGGTGCTCAATGGTGACCTCCGCGGTGTCCCCATTTGATGAGTCTGAGTCCATATTCACTTCCTCCAACACTGCAAAGGATCCGCGCGAAATGGACTGTCGGGTTGGGGTAGGACTCTTTGAGGTGGCACTTCTACCGCAGGCCGCGGGTTGCCAGTCCATGCTGGTGGGCATAGCTCCATTGGGAGCTGAGGGTTGATGCGATAAATTGCTGGTGGAGGTTGATGGGGGTGCCGCGGAGCCCTGAGTGGGGGTGGCTGACGAGGGGCACCCTGTGGGAGATGCCTTGCGCTTGGTGAGAGAGGGAGTTGACTCTGGGAGATTGGAGGGAGTGCCCACTGGAAGGGGGCATGAGCGCGAATGTATCCTATACCAATAGTGGGGTTAGCTGTTTCAACTGCTAGGCGTAAGGCCTCAGGGGACAGGTCTTGAATGGGAACCCATTGTGTGGGTTGTGGAATTGCTGCTGCAGCCACATGGGATCATTTTTGGCCCGGTTTAGGCCCCTGGGTGGTGGCTAAGAGAGCTTGTTTTCGAGCTGTGCAGCCACTATACAAGTATCCAAGGGCGTTACGCCATGAACACCGGGGCGCGCCTGATCAGGGTCGACAAAAAAGATCTCAGGGCATGCCCCACTACCGCCACACGAGGAATAACCTCAATGTTGCGGGATACAGTGGGGGAGGGGATGAACGACGCCCTAGCAGTGCGAGCTCTTTGAGTGGGAGCATAATAAGAGGGGACGCTAAAGTCAACTGAAAGAACAGACCCAAACTCCATTAAACCACGATGGAGTGCCAGTTTTAGAGACTCAGGATCAACAGTCATTGGTAGGTTGGAAAAAGTAACCCATGAAATTTTCTCCAGGTGAGAGCGTGTGCGGGAGATGTAAAGAGATCCACGTGGAATAATGACCTGGAGGGTGGCAGCATGGTCAGCAAGGGCAGCTTCAGTGAAGCCCACATCGATGTAGTGGCCCTCCACTGATTCATGGATGGTGGTGTTAATTGGGAATGTCTCCGCAATCGCTGCAAAGTATGAGAAGTAATCCTCTGTATAGAATTCAACAGGGCTATGCCCATAATAAAGATGAATTGCGTGGGAGAGGGTTGAGCGAGGTAGAGCTTTTGCGCTCTAGTTTCGGCCCATTTCTTCTTAACATCAGCAATAGACGCCACTTCACGGGGATCAGCTTTGGGTAGCGTTGGTGCCAGAGGGTTTTGCCACACCCCAGTGGCTCCTTTGGTACGTTTGTGTTTGCTTTGGGCTGCAATTGCGGGTTGAGTGTGAGCTGGTGGTTTGGACAAGTTTGCGGAGTTCCCTTGTTGCTGGAATGTTACACCAGTTGCTGGCGTCATATTAAATTGAGGGGCGGTTTGTTGGGCCTCGCTAAATTGGGGAGGCCCATCCAGATTGTAATCAACTCCAGCCAATTGGGAGGAGGGAGATGTTTCATCACCATCCCAATCTATTTGGGTAAATTCAGCCCGAGTATTTGCTGTGATTTCGTGGGCAAAACTCACTGGATGATTGGTGAATTGGTCGTTTTCAGCATATGGAGATAAAGTGCCGACTTGAGAAGTGCCGATTATGGGGCTCAAATGGGACGGGTGAGATTGGAACTGGTGTGAAGTTCCAAAATCTGAACCATTTAAATCCCCATTGGGAAGAGTAGATTGCCCCAATTTGGTGCTTAGTGAACCAGAATGTGCGGCTAATCCAACCTTACATCCGAGGGTTTGGGGTCCAGGTGATTGTTGGGACTCGCTAAATTGGGGAGGCCCATCCAGATTGGAATTAACTCCAGCCAATTGGGAGGAGGGCGATGTTTCATTACCATCCCAATCTATTTGGGTAAATTCAGCCCGAGTATTTGCTGTGATTTTTTGGGCAAAACTCACTGGCTGATTATTGAATTGGTCGTTTTCAGCATATGGAGATAAAGTGCCAACTTGAGAAGTGCCAATTATGGGGTTTAAATTGGATGGATGATTGGAACTGGTGTGAAGTTCCAAAATCCGAACCATTTGAATCCTCATTGGGAAGAGTAGATTATCCCAATTTGGTGCTTAGTGAACCAGAATGTGCGGCTAATCCAACCTTACATCTGAGGGTTTGGGGCCAGGTAGCTGGGTATCGCCCCTCATGGAGGGAGCCAGAAACACGGCGTCAGCAATAATAGATGGGGCTGAATTAGCTGACACAATGGGGGAGGTAAATGCCTCGATGGGCTGAGTTGCATTCAACTGAGCAGACGCCATTAAAACAGCGTGGGTGATGGCCTCCTTGGTTGGAGGGGGCCCAGCGGGTTGGTGGGAGGCAGCGCACACAGAGCTGTTAGGCGTGCAGGTTGCAGAAGTGCGATCAGGTGAACTGGCGCTAGTTGGAGTAGCTCTAGGTTGGGGGGTGGTGCCTGCTTTCATGGCTGCTGCTTGAGAGCGGGTGATTCTGGTTGACCCTGAGGTGGGTAACCGAGGGTTGCTTCATTTGGGGTGGTGCTGGCTCGTTTGGCATAGCCTGCTGGTTCTTTTGCGGGGTTTCCCGCCATATTTGCTAATAGTTTTCGTAAGTCTCTTTAGTGGAGCTAAATTTCAGGCTGAATTGATTTTCGAAAAGTGATGCTTAGCAGAAAGAGATAACAGATAATGATCATGTATAAGAGTAATCCAATATTCCAGGACATGGTAAGATTTCTTTAACTGAAGGTATGAAAATGCCCTGGACTTGTAATAAATGTCCTTTGAGAATTGAAAAATGTAAAAAAGTATTAACAATTACCTGCGATTTTGGCAGAATAATTAGATTGTGGGGTGCGAAAATAGGCATCCCCTCTTCAATGTCCACCAAGGTAGGGGGTAATTTTACCTGAGGGTCGCCAACATGGTATAGAATAGAATAAGACCTTTTAGACCCTTCCAACAGACATAACCAACATTTTGTATAAGCATGTTCAGACAAAAGTAAAGGAACTTTAACACCCCAGAAAAATAGCTATGAGTCAAGGTAATTAATAATTATATTGAATTCCCAAAAAAATTGAGTCACCAATAGTAGGTCTTAACTCAAGTTATCAAGGACAATGGCAGGGATGGTAATAGTTAACTTTCCGATTTTTAGTGAAAAGGACGAAAAAGCTCCAATTGACCAAGTACTTTGAGGTCCCGCTGTGCCATATACTTCATAATAAAAAATATCAGGCGTTAATTTGGTCCGCTTGATAAATTTTGATAAAACAACATTCACTGGAGATTCCATATCAATGATATCTTTGGCATTTACTTGATTTACTTGGAAGTCAATATGGGTGATGGTGCTTCTAAAATGAGAAGATAACGCCAGCAATGAGGGCAAGGAATAAGAATAATGTTTATTTTTATATACTTGACAGGGCTTTGATGTTCTTGTTGCACACTCATATCATTATCAATATGAAGAATCTTATTGGTTTTATCCCTTTTCTTCTTCTCATCCACTTCTTTTTTGAAAAAATGGTCCTCAGTATGGAAATATTGGTGACAGTAGTTACATTGAATCGCTCTAGTATTTTCAGGCACAGCTTAAACTCTAGGGCAACTAGGTCTTAGAGAGTCATAAAATCGGGGTTTTTCTGAGAATTAAGGCGCAATTCCAGCAAGGCCTCTTTGATGTCTAAAAAACTTCTTAAAATTCTTCTTTTAAACTAAGAAGGTATACTTGAAACTGAGTCCTGGAAGTGAAAGCAGACATAACTGCAGTAATTGCATCATCCAAATTTAACTGACCACAGGCTACTAAAGTTTGAGCTTCCTGATAGAACTAATGAGTAAAATCTTTGATTGATTCATTACAGAGGGGCTGTATACCCATAAAAGCCTGTTTTCTGAGAGGATAAGGTTTGCTCACTTCCAAATTCTTATATTAGCTCCTTGACCTAAGACCAAGTAGTACAAGTCATTAAGTGTGGTACCATGATATCCTGAGGCCAATTGATTGAGACAATTAGGCAAGTAATTCATTTTTCTGATGATCTGTGGCCTCACTCAGAGTCTTCTCATATAGATAGAGGAAGGAGATAATGCTGCCTTCCCCAGGAGAGTACTTGTTTTTTGATACTGGCTTGAAACTCATTGAAGCATTGGCCGTCAAAAAGTGTACTCCAGGATGTTCAGATTGAGTAGAAACATAAGAGTTGGAATCAGAAACTTGTGAAGAAAATGGAGGATAGGGGCCAACAGTCTCAGTATAAATTGCTCCAATCTGTCGATTCAATTCAACATGCCCCATTTTTTCATCCAACTGATGAGATAGTTCTTGAATTTGCTCCTTCTGAGCATTGTACTTAAGTTTCAATGTTTCAATTTTGTCTTGGAGCATCTCGCCTTTTGATTTGTAGGCCTGAAACAGGATGTCAGTGTCCTTCACCCATTTACTCAGATTACTCAGTTCATCAGAGAGAGACTGAAGTGACAGGAGGGGATCAATCGTTACCCCCTCAGGGGTTAAGTTACATTACTTGGCCACTTTGTAAAATTGGTCACATAAGCGGTCCATCATGCTCAACAGGAAGTCAACTTGTTGAAGGGATTCTGAATACCCATAAGCGCCTGGGGGCCCCTAAGGCCCATCCACACCTGGCGGTCCACAGGCCCTTCAACACTGGGGGTCCTTGGGGCCATCAACATTAGGAGGTCCACGTGAACCTATGCCCCTCAGGTGGACTGCGGGGTCCTTCAACCCCCAAAGGACCCATAGCGCCAGAAGTTTTCTCTACTTCAATGACTCAGGATTGGATCCCCAAGTATAATTGCTCTAAATGAGAAAAACAATTTCTGATTTCTTCTTTCATTGCTCAACTCTGCTCAGAAAGTTGAGAAATTCCCTCTTTCCATTCATGCTGAATTTCCCAGACTTGTTGTGGAAACTGTAAGTCAACAAAACTGGACATCCCATGGTCAAGCTGAACAAGCTGATGATGTACTTTATCTATTAAGGTCTGATTATTTATGATGGCATCTCAATTATCTCTGCTAAATTCAGAGGCGGATTTATAAAATTTGGTAACATAATTATTTAGGGACTAAAGTATTTCTAGTAAATTGAGCATCCCTTGATGATGCATTCCCACAACTGGTAATAGATGGTATAGGGTAGGGTGTAATAGCTGATGCAATTATTGCTCAGTGCTAATTCCTGGCATTTGGGATTTTGGTTCTAGTTGAACGGACCCACCGTAAATTGCTGCCTTGCTCATGGGTTTCAGCTTCTTCAGTAGGAAATTGAGAATCCATAATAGTGACAGACGTGTTCATAGTGCGTAACTCAGAGTATCCCTGTAGTGAGCACCACTCTGAAAGGTTTGAATTACAACTCCTATGGGGCAGCTTTTCTCTCAAAGTTACTATCAGTGTATTCTCCAAAAAGTGATAAATTAAAGTAAAAACAGGTTATAAATCAACCTAATTCTTTAATAATGAAAGGATGAGATATTTATAGGTTTTGATTTGGTTTGTAATATATAAGTGCTAATTAATTGCTGTGCAATTATATCTTTAATCGATTGAACAGGATGAGGCTGATCATTCTTATTAACTTTGATATATTGAGATAAATTAAGCTCTCCTTCTGATGAAGCTGGGGGAATCAATGGAGTAGAATTCATAAAGGCAAGAGAATTTGGCGAAATCCCGATAGGGACACTGGCCACAACGCTGAGGAAGCTGGTTGCAGGAAGAAATTATATGTGGGGAACGTACCTGAGTTTGGTGACATTCACCTACAATATCATTCTTCATATAGCGACAGGAAAAATGCCATTTGATTTGCTATATGGAAGGAAAGCCGCGCTGCTGCTGATTTTATATTTAGTGGTGGAACCAACATCTGGGATGAGTGCTGAGCAGTACCTGAACCAAATGACGAATATTAGATTGAAATGCAAATACAAGCATTTAATACAACTTTAAAGAAAAATAATGGAGTGAAAAATTATGGATGAGAATAACTGACCAGCCTTATCAGAAAACCAAATAGGCGAAAGTATTGCCTATTGCAATACACATGGTTTTAGAGAAGAAAAAAGTTGGATGTATTGTGGTCAGGTCCATTTAGATTATTGCCAAGACGGTGGTGGACACCTACTCCATCAAGAACCTCTTGGATGGAAGGATAGTAACTTGAGTCCATGCTAAATATTAAAAAGCAATGCATTGATGAAAAAAATAATAAACAAGAGTTCCCAAAAGACCGCTGAACCATTAAGATGGTTATGTCATAATGATTTGGGTAAGTCTTAAAAAGGGCCGCCAAACCAAACTAGATGGTTAAGTCTTAAAAAGCAAGACTCTGAACCATAGAAAACTGGTAGGTTTAATTATACCTAGGAATCAGTTTGGGGGAATAAAATAAAAAGATGGACCGCTGAACTAAAAAAAGTCAAGTCCCATGAAAAAAAAAGAATAAAAGTTTGAGAAAATTTTTGGAAAACTGACTATTAAAATGTATAGAAAAATGATATATTTTTTATAATTGTTATTTTTTTATTGGTTATCCTAGATTTGGGGATGATTCCGCCTATGTCATCTCTTGGGGGAGGGAAGATGGATTGCAGTAGGAGTAAACAACCCATCAAAATTTATGTGAGATTGCTTGCTAGTGAGGGCTAGACCTACTCAAAACCGAGTCATTGAGCAGATGTGGATCTCTGTGAGAAAGCGACTAGGGGAAGAGAAATAGAAATGTTGGAAGATGTCAAAAATGATACCTGGAGTGGGGAGGGAAGCAACAGTACAAGAAGAGGCAGTCAGAAAATAACTCCAAGTATTCTCAATATGGCACTGGAGCCAGAATATTGGTCTTGAGCACTTGCTAATGTGCTTCATCAAGAACACCAGACATATGGGCCAGCATTGAGCAAGATATACTAGACAGGGGTTGCCAAATCATGCCCCCTATTTAAGCCATCAGTGGAAGATATTGATGGGACATGCCAGAAATGAGGTGGTCATGCAAGTAGCAAATGGCATCCTTCAGGTGATGACTACAAGCTTCTCGGAAGCTGAAGCAGAATGAGTGATGGAAGCCAAGAGAGGCTGTAAGCTTTGTGGCCCAACTTCAAAAAACTTGTCTAGCAAAGCGAAGAGCTTAGGCTGCAACATCTTGATCTAGGATGTCTTCAAGATCTGAAGAGTCCAGAGCTATGGACAAAGCCTTGGTTACTTGGGTCCTTAACTCTGCATAGGAGAGTTCAAAATGATGCTGTTTACAATGGCTAGTTCAGTAGCCAAAACAGCTGAATTGTAATATTGACTGAGTCAGAAGAGGAACTCCAGAAGCAAGTCTGATATGGTGAGGAACAAATGATCAAGAGCAGAGGGCATTGCTTTGGGAGGTTTATTGATGATGGTAGGGGAATCTGCAGATGGAGCCAAATCCAGGAGAATTTCAAAATATAACTCAGGAATTGATGACGGAGGAAGGACAGGTCACGAGTCATTTGAGACAATTGCTAACCTGCTTTTGTTGGGTCGGTTACCATTTCTAGAAAATTCATAGAAGGACTGGCTATGGGTACTTGACAGAAAGTATGAGTCCTGTAAGGACCATAGAAAAGGTTCCAGCTCACAGATCTACTCATCAGCTGGAAGAGCTGAAGCTCTTTATCAGACATACTATTAAGCAGCTGTTGGTACCAAGACTCAGAATCTGACATATGAGCTAAACGAGAGGGGGTTGTCAGACCTATATGATAGTCAACATATGCATTCTGAAATAATTAAGCTCTAATTTTAGAGAAATTAACCTCAAAATTAATGGGATAAGCTCTCCAGAGAATAATTAAGAATTATATGAGCCAAGAGGTTATTATGAGAAAATAACAAGGGTGAATATAAATGAGCGTTCTTAATTGCACTGTGAAACAAGCATCAACAGAAAGAATCTCTGTCAAGGATGAGGAGAAAATCTGGAAATTAAGGATGCCAGACCAAGAATCCTGAATATGACATTGGGTCATATGCCCCTGATGGGGAAAACCGGATCTCATGATTAATATTATCCTGAATAAATCGATCATCCTTTACAACAGAAGGTCATGGAAACCACGCTCTGATTAGGCAGTAGCGAGGAGGAAGAGGAAGAGAGCCACATACCCAAGGTCATCCTGAGCAGCGTTGAGTACTAATTTGTACTCCACTTGAACAAATGAAGTGTTTGACCAAGTGTCTGAAGCAGTGTTCTCCTGCACCAATCCTTATCTCGCTGGAAATCTAGTCAAGAAGGGAAATGTGTTGGGATTTTTGCCTATATTCCCAGCCAACTAGATTACCAGGGGGCACTATGGGATTATATATACCGAAGTGAATTGGATATTGGTTGACCCTTATTTTGGGGTAACAATGTTTGGGGGATTTTAGGTTATTTGTCAGGGTTGGATCTGTTGGGGATTTATCCAGATGAATGAATAAGATCTCATTTAACAGAGTTGCTGATGAAATAGGGGCATCTGATAGTTGTTTGGTGATTAACTATCAGGTGTACCAATTGGTATTGGCCAGGTATCATCACTAACCAATTGGGAATTTAAGGATTAAGTTGCGAGGCGAGTGATGTCACCTAAAACTAGCAAATCAATCTTTTGGTTTGTGACCTGCCTTAATGGGTAACAAGTCCCATTACCTAAGCAGGTCGCTTGCCAAATATGGTTGGCTCACTGGAATTGAGAGGAAACGTTAGGGACACGTTTTCTGACTCTTTCAATTTTAGGTCTTGAGGATGTCCAACAACGGAATCCTAGCCAGGATGGGGAAGACCATCGCTGATTAGACGAGGATGGGTAATTCAATGACAACAGCTGCCGTTTCATCAAGGAGGTGCCAACTGAGGGTTAGGCGCCAAATTTCCACTATAAATTCCCCTAAGAATTCACTAATAAAATATACTTAGACAGAAAGTGTTAATTATCAGAAAATTATCAAGATATACTTTATCAAAATCCATTTTGAGTTCTATTTTTTCTTGAGGAAATAATTGCTGTGTGCTCTGATTGGGAGACTCTTTAGGATAAAGAGTAAGGATCTGTGCGGGGATCCAGAGAAGAGAATCTGAACAGAATTGGGTATTGCTGCAGATTGTGTGTCACCAGAGAGAAGCTGTAAATGAGGATTTGAGCATGGATCAATTTAGGCGGTACCAGGGAATTGAATCCTTATTAAGAACATCCTAAGTATTTCATGAGGAAATACTGGCCAAGCGTTGGGCCTAATTCTAGTACTTTATTCAACTACAGATAATAGTCTATATTATTATCAAATTAATACATATTACTATCATACAACGTGGAGAATTGCACAATGACGAACCTGTGCAGTAAATAATTTAGGGCTATCAGCTAAGAATAATCAAGAACCCTATATATTTTAACACCTGACAATTTGACTGCTATTGAGAAGATGACTAACCTAGCAGTTTGCTTGACATTCAGGTCTTTTTTTGCATGGTTGGTTACTACCAAAAATTTATCTCACACTTTGTCAAGATCACCAAGCCACTAACTACCTCCCCTATAAAGAAGTTCCTTTCTCAACAAAAGGATGACCAGCAGCAGCCCTTTAATGTTTTAATAAAAAGCTCTTATTATAGCCCCTATTCTGGTACATCCTGAGTTTGTTAAACACTTCATTATATTCACTGATGCTAGTGATGTGGCTGTGGGCCATTCTGACTCAACTGGACGCGAAACAAGTTGATATCCCATAGCTGACTTTAGTAAGACGTTGACCCAAGTGGGACAAAATTATAGTGTAACTGAATGTGAGTGTCTGTACATGTTATTGGTCATCAAACATTTCCGCCTTTTTTCTGTATGGGAATCATTTCACCGATGTGACCAACTATGCCTCACTACGGTGGTTACAACAGATGAAAGACCCAGATAGTCGATTAGCCCAAGGGCCCTTAAGCTATAGAATTATGACTTCTCAATAGTACACCGCGCAGGGATGATACACCAAAATGCTGACAGGTTGTCCTGACTGCCTATCACGGCTCTTTACGCTTCTGAAGAGGACTGGATCTATGAGATCATTTAAAAACCAAAAGAGTGGAGTTATGAGCCATTGACAACGCAACAGCGCTTTCAGCAGATGGCTGATCAGACTCAAGTCAAAGATGGATTGTTATATAAGCAAGTGGGGACCTCTTTGCTACCATATATTTGACCTTCTGCTCATACAAAATCTGCTCTAGAGGCTCATGTTGCCGTTGGCATGGCACAGTGAAGAAAACTCTAGTAAGGCTTAAGGACCATTGTTACTGGGAAGGAATGATTGAAACAGTTTAGGATGTTGTTAATGCTTGTATCACTTGCGCAAATCAGAAGCCACCAATCCTCCATACCAACACCATGTCATAAGTCCTACAGCCCCATTTGCCACAGCTAGCATTGTCATCATTGAACCCCTGTCTACAGTGATGTACGGTCACCATTTTATCATTCTCATAATTGATCACTTTACAAAATGGGTTGAGGCTATTTCAGCTACCTCCCCCAACTTACAAATCGACTGCATCCTTTTGCTAAAGCAAGTCTTCAGTCGCCAAGGCAGCCACAAGGTGCTGCTATCTGACAGTGGTACCAATTTATTTTCCAGTGTGGTTGCTGATATTAACTCTCTAATGGGCACCTATCATTCTTTCACAACCCTTATCATCTGGCTACCAATGGTGCTGTAGAATGAGCAAACGGTTCCTTAGTTGCCATTCTATTCAAGATGGCTTCTTTCGATCCTTCAAGATGGAATGAATACTTACCAGCGACTTTATCAGTATATCATGTTAGCTATCATCAAATTATGCAGATGTCACCTTTCCGAGCCCTTTATGGATGAAAACCATTTTCACTCTAGTGTGCAGCATATACTTGAAACTTTCCACACTAGAAACCACTGGCTTAGCCATGCAAAGATTGGATGGCTGTTTATTTAACTTATAAGCGTTTTCTGCTAAATCCATGGGTTTTATTTAACAAAGGGAAGCTGATCAACGGAATGCCCGGCGGCTGGTCCTGCCTGAATTCCAATTGGGGGACCTCGTTCTATTTATCATCACCAGACTAGGAAATGAATACATAAACTTGATTTTATGTATCAGGTCCTTAAAGGTGATCTACCATTGGAGTCTTAAATAAGCAATTGCCTCAGTAAAATTAGGTGCCATTGTAAATTGGATAAAGGCTAGAATTCTCTAAAATTATGTCCCTCCTCAGCAAGATCTTAAGGGGACATCGTCAGGAATCATGAGAATTGGACAGACCTGAGCGGGATTCAAATCCCAGCCACTCTGGTGGAAGCAGAGAATCCTAACCACTATACCACGAAGGATAATAAAATCCTAAATGGGGGAAAGGAAACTACTTTCAGAAGGACCCACCAATCTTACTAACAGAGTCACCAAGTCAACTAATAAAGATCTTGCCATTTGGAGGTCCCCAGAATCAGCCGCCCTAGCTAAAGAGAGTTAGATTCAAAGAAAACCTACGCCACCTGCCACATCAGTAAAGAGATCACCTTACCCTACTCATTCCCAATTACCACACAAAGTTCCTCTTAGGTGAACCAGAATATCTTGGAAGCCTATAAATATCTCTGAATCTTGATTAATAAAATAACCTTCAGATCACCTAATTTCAATTACTAGTGTTTATTTTGCATGTTTTTGAAGAAGACCTTGCCTGTTTGAAGCAAACAGAGTAGACTCAACAAAAAATTTTCCGTTAAGAGATTGCTTTATGGAATCTAGTCCCTAATAGATTCTCTGGACCCACATTCGACTAATAATTGAACAGTCTTCAAAGGTCCTGACTTTCAGAGAAATGATGAAGTCCTACAAACAGATTCAGAAACATTTGGTTCCCAGAGGCGTATGACTCAACAGAAGCTTTAACGCATCAAAACATATTACTGTGTCCCTAGAGGAGAGTGAAACGGGAGTTAGAACAAACAACACACCCGCGCTTATGGCCTAGTAAATCTGGACATGATGTGGGGATATATATGAGCTAAACACTTTTAATCCTGGGATGTGGGTATAAGCCAAAGTTATCTGTGTCAGAAGATAATACTTAACCTCAGAACAGAGGTTTTGATTCAAGGATTGGGGTAACCTTTCATAAATCAAGATGCTCACCAACGGTTAAATATTTTCTCATAGAAATAAACCAATGCAAAACCCCACCTAAAAAGGAGGGTTGAGAAGGACAATATTAAGTGTCACTCAATTATGTTAAGGAGCTTGCTGATATAAATAAGACTGTACTGCCACTCAGGATGGGTTGCCGCCTGCAGCAGCATCCAGAATACTGCTGGTAAAGCCATTCAAAATGTTGGATACAATATGATGAGGTAGATTACCACCACCTGACAAGTATCCTAAAATTGGAACACAGCCTGGAATTAGTATCATGAATCTCTTAATTTAATAATAAATGGTGAAATTTAAAGGTTTTATTTATAAAAATATTAAGGGAAAGTAGGAAGAAAAATGGAGCGACATTAGAACCTGTTGAGGATTGCTGCCTTATAAGTTTAATATGTGAGGAATAAGAAAAGGTGCATTAATTCCTGGGAATATCTTCATGATTGAGTAACGGTGGATTGACACAATAATTCCTACTGATATTAATTCAAATCAAACTTGACCAGCTAAATCAGTATCAAATTTTACCAAAATTATGTGGTGAAATTCTGACTAACAAGCCAGCAGCAATTCATCCAACGTCTGGCAGGGCAACTCAAGGACAGGGAAGGTAAGGTCGGTTCCATTTTTAAATTTGATGGTTTGGCATGCTTGAACCTGTTAGGTGTGGGATCACCTTCACTGTCAGTGAGGAGGGTAGTCGGAGGGATTATGTTAAGTCTAGGGTTAATTGAAACAATTTGATCTTGTTCTATATTGACTTAGTTTTAATAATGGGACTCAAAAGGGAGGAAGCCTTGTGGTAAGGTGGGGAGTTGCAATCAACCAACTGGAGATGGATTTTGGCCACCACCTTCTCCTGACACGCACCCTTGATCTTCTCCATAAACTCCTTGAGATGAGAATAGGGGGCAATGGGCCAACTTTTGGGGGTAGGCTGTCACCCACTTCTCAAATATTACATGGGCTAGATGCCCTGGTTGATGAGGGGGTGCGCAGCCTTTTTGACCAATTTTTGGTTCTTAAAAGATCTTCTTTCTATTTGAGATGCAGGGGGTGCTTCCAGGTCTTAAATGAATGGTCACATGTAGGACATCTTCTCTTGAGTAAAGGACTGGTATTTTTATGTCCGCTCCTATACTTGCAGGACAGGACGTAAAGATCTCCTCAACCCCCTCTAACAAGCAGCGGGTCAATGGACCTTATCATCTTATATTCATTGTGAGCTTGCCAACGTCTCATGGCTTTGACGTAGTCATGTTGTGTTATATCAATTAGCAAAATATGCCATATTATTTCTCTGATTGATGGCAACTATAGTCAAAGATATGGAGCGGATGTTTATGGCCCAGATTTTGTTTACTGTTTGACGTGCTGCATTAAATAGTCTGCAACAGGGTTCCACAGTTTACCTCAAGTTTTTGAGAGGCTCTATGTAACATGCTAAAGATCAAGCCATGCCAATCATTGGCATATTACCCCTTAATTTAATGGCCGAACTGAACAAACAAACCCATCGTTGGAGCAGTATCTCCGCTGCTATACTACAGACTCCCAAGATATATGGGCAGCTGACCTCCTTCTGTATCAAATTTCAAAGAATAGCTTCCTTCACTAATCAACAGGGGTGTCGCCAATGTACACAAACTTGGGGTACAACACATCCTTTACCATCAGTCCCCAAACATGAAGCAATATTTCAGCAGTGGACAACTAAGAAGTTCAAATTTTGACGGTGCACCAACAGGCACAGAAACAGTTAACTAAGTCAATTAATAACCCCTGATTGTTTGTTGACAATAAATCCCGCACAACCCCCAATTACCTGTAGGTGACGTAATTATTTTAGATAAAAATACTTTTTATCTCAAGGTCCCATGTTGGGAGTTGACAAGAAAATAAGCTGAGCCATTCTCTATTACCAAAATCTTGAATAAATAATCCTGCCACTTGGATCTTCCAACTCACTTGAAGATCCAAAATTTTCTTCCACGCGACATCCCTTTCCCCTTCAAAGGCCAGAAACCAGCAGAGGTTGAGCCATCCTAGCTGATGAAGCACCAAAATTAGAAATTGAGAGGACCTAGACTCACACTGAGCCAAGAGCATAGTACACTACTAATTGTAATGAGATAGGTACCCACCAAATAAGAATAGCTGGGTCTTTTAATAATTATTCTAAGTGCTATGAGATAATTGCATAACACATGCCAAGAAACCCATTGTACAATCGCATTACCCATCTAAGATAACTGCTATTTTGGCAATCAAGCTATCACTCTCCCATAAATCTAAGCCCTTGCACAGGCCCCAGAGGGGGGTGAACCCGATTCTTATAGAAAAGGTCATGTAAGGTTTCAGGCATCAGTTATCAATTTAGATATAACCTTACACCCCTTAAGGACAAAGGGGGTAACGTTGAAGTTTGAGTTTGACCAAATATATGATATCATCAATAGCCCTACTACCCATCTGCCTTTAGACATTGGCTTTACCCTTATCCCGTTATCTATATACTTCAGCAGATCAATTCCAATTGATTTTCTTTCTCGTTGCAATCACTTATTGCAACTGGTTTTTTCTTTCCACTCAATCTCCCTTTTGAGCGATTTTACAAAAAAATGTTAAATTTTCTACAGCCGTCTGACCAAGTCCATTATCTAATTGATGCCCTTGGATCCACCGGCTGCTGCTCCAGTGTGGGGCTGCAGTGATCCAACTCCCAGCATTTTCCGCCCAGCAGGGAAACGCATTTGGATGGGCTCAAAGTGGCTGCCAAAATTTACGGGCCATTTTGTCCCTCCTTAGGACTTGGTGCTCCACCTTGCGTTCATCCACCCAACTAGCCCCTATCCTCTCGCCCTCCCTAGATCCATTATTTAATTTTGCCTCCATGTCGACTATGGGCGTTTATTCCCTTATGCTGACAAAGCAATAATTGAACTTTCCACCAATGCCTTCATGCTGGTTGGCTTTATCAATTTTCCGCCTACTAAGGGTATTTTCAATGTAGTTTTCCAAACAGAGGAGGACGCTGCAGTGGCGGCGTTGACCCTTATAATTTATAAAAATACCCCAGTCCTCACTATCCAAACTCGTCACCCTGATGACACCATATTGCTGGTGTCATTTTCCAATCTCTTCTCACATCTCACACCCTAAATTTTGTATGATGAGTTGATGTTGGGGCTTTTGGCCTATGGCACTCAGCCCAACCTAGTATTCACCATTCCTTCTGGTGCAGAGCACCTTGCTTCCCCTCAAGCCACTGCCACCATCATCCCAAATTACTCTACAATTGCCCATCAAATCCCCCTCACATGCTTACATTGCTGCAGCACCAGAGCATTTCTTTTGGGCTTGTGTCAATAATAGTCAACAGATTTGCCCCCTCAGTTTTGAGCTTAACCACTCAAAAAGGTCATGTCCCATGCCAAATCACCTATTACTATATCAGAACCCTTTTTCAGCAGAATCTTAATGGGGAATTTTGTTGCCCCCTCCCACCCAATGTTTTGCTCAATAGGCTAAAGTGGGAAAGCACCCACCAAAACATTCAGCCACACTCACCACCTAGGGCTCAACCCAACCAATCAGAGTCAGGCCTAAACCACCATTTGTGCCCAAGCACCCACCTATTTGCATACTACCACCTACCCAAATCCAGCATCCACTAATCCTGTAATATAAAATCCTTGGGGCCTATTTACAAGGTCAATGAATCAGGTAAAATGACCATAAATGAGGATGATGAATCTGGTGAGAAAGGATTGGATGAATACAATTGGACTAAATTTTATAATTCTGATTTTGATAAAACCTTCTCCCCAGACGATATTCTCCTAAACCCAATACCATCCCCTTCCAAAGTGACCACCAGCTTGCATTAGCAGCGGTGGCCTCACCCCATAGCCACCACCTCCACAAAGCAGTGGCCCAATTAGTTATTCAATTCCATGAAGGGCTAAGCAGAATCGACGTCCCCCATGATTTCCACAAAGTAGCAAGGGAGGAAATTCACAAATTGGCTGATTCTGCCAATAACGCTGTCATACATGTTGCAGAACTAGCAAGATTTAGCCCAACCTCTAAAATTACCGAGAAAATGATTGTCAGCTTGGCCCAACATCAGATGCCCACATCCAAGCGGAGCATCATGTTGCAGAGTTAATTGAGGCTGCCTTACAAGCTAACCTTGAGGTAAGTGACCATTACTTCACCCTCCACCAACCCCACCACGCCAATGCCCCAACACCCCTGCTCTCAGCTTTTGTACACTTCTACAATAAATATGCATCTACCACGTAGCCTGCGCCTGATGAAGAGCATTCTGACCCTCCCTCCCCCTCTTCCATGGTGGGTTAGTGGCACATTGCTCCCTACTTGGTTGGGGTTTTAGTTTATTTTATTTTGTCTTGTCACTCATTTGTTTTGGGCTTTATTGCTTTGAATCGGTAATGCCCATCCCATGGTCAGCATGCCTAAAATAAACTATAAATCAATCCCAATTTGATCTGCCATCAGATATGTTGTTTTCAATTCTGACCCTACTTAAAGCTTTTATTTAGATTACTTTGTACAATGCTGATTTTTGGTGGAATGAATCTTATCTCTCTTTCAATTCCTCAAACCAGTTCTGTTCCCCTCAATTGGTGATTATCAGAATCATTAAGTCAAATCCATCGTAATCTTCATCAGTTGGCCAATACCTGTAAGATGCTACTGAGGTTGAACAAACTACCCCTAAGATGTGTCAACCTTGGACAGACCGCCGACAGGTTTTAGAAAGCTTAGTCCACTGGGTATTAGAAGACCATAATGAGGAAACTCTAGAAGATTTGGAAGCCATGAAGTAAGCTAACTGACTAAAGGGATAATGTATAAAAAAGGGGTGGCTCAGCATGAAAAGGGATTACGCGGTGAATCAAAATATAAAGATTACTATTGATGGCAGATCTCCAAGCTGGAAGTAACTGCTGAGACTATATATTCTTTGGGAATATATCTTTATAAAAGCTTATATTTTGTCAAGTTTTATGTTTATTTGGAGGTACGCTGTCTTGACATGGTTGTACCTATTTGAAGTGCAAACATAGCTGTGCCTATCTTGACTAATTAGAAATCTGATTGCAACATTCTGATGCTCATTACAAGGCACTTTCAATGCCACCATAGAAGAAATAAAGGAATTAATCACCATGAGTCAAGATCTCAACTGCTTCATCATTGGATTCATGGACAAGTATCCCCTTTAACCGATGAACACAGGGAGCCCCCCATGACCACTTCCACCTCAGCAGTTCAGATGTGGTAGCTGATGCTCCCTCAATGGAGCTCATCCCATAGGGCCGATGGCCTCTCAGTCAGTAGATTGAATGGCCAGCATACCACCAAACATGTTGAAAAGGTCATAAAATGACTCCTCTGAGTATACCGTCTCCATGCTAAAACTACCAATGAAGCACACTTGGGAATTTTCAGAAGCTACATAAACTAAGATTACAAATATGCAAATTATTGTTTATTCTGGGAGATGTCAAGGTACACCATGATCAATAAGCTTTCTATTTAAGCGCATATAAGTGAAAAGATTGCCACTATATACATCCTTTGATATTCCAGACCATGTGAATCCTTACCCAGCAACACATTAAAATTAATGGTCAGGTCAATTACATGGAAGCTCAATTCTGGAGCAATCAGCTACTGACAGATTAATTAGAAGGCACAGTTCATGAAGTTCACGCGGTCATCTTACACAATTAACAATATAAAGGCATAATTCATTGCTGAGTGAACGAGATTGTTGAACAACTGAATGCCAATCTGTCCAGCAACATCATAAATGTGTTAGACCAGCGGGGGTAATCATCTCAATGGGTAGCAAACAGAACCCATCGCTGCAGACAGGGTGAGGACTACATGAAATCAGAGGTGGAGCGGCACGCTGTGGTAGAGGTCACCAATTGAGAGGCCCATGCCCAGACTGATCAAACCATCAGCAGTTGATAGAGGATCTGTAATGACAGTTTTTTTTGCCTTTTGGTAGTGGTGTTCATTCACCACAATCAAATTTGAAAATCTTGAGAACAGCAACAATGCCAGTCATACCAGACTCAGCGCCCTCAATGAGCATCTGCCTGATGCCATATAATTTCCAACATATTGTATGGAGAGATTGGATTGATAAATGACGTGGTCAAAGCCCAGGGCTTGAAGACACATGCCTCACTTACTAATGTCACTCTGAAAGCCTGACTTGCCACATCTAAACTAAACTAAACTTTGTCAAAGGTTGATCAATCCTTGCAGGACAAGTGCCAATACTTTTCTGACAAATTAAACTAGTTCCAGAATGAGATCAGAGGTGAACTCTGTAAATGGCAGTTGTTCCTCCTATCCAGAAATTAAAGGAGATCTTGATTGACATGCATGAGTCTAGTTTTATGGATAAGAATTTGATAGCAATGGAGCTTTCTCAGAGCAAAACAGTCTGGAAGTTCTTTAATACATACCCATACCTGCCATTAACTCAGACCAATATTCTGGAAACTTTACCTCATACTGCTCCATCTGTCCCAGACAACCGTGACATAACACAAGATCACCCTATGAATATCACTACTCATTAATTTAGACTTACTTAAACTTTGGCTCAAGAACCAATGAGAAAGATTTACCAACTGTGCCGCTAAGCCTCACCTGAGAGTCCAAAGCCACTAGCAGTTTAAAGGTCAACCTCATCAACTTAACAAAATATTACAAGAGAGATAACATACACACCTTGTCATTATCTAAAATTAGCATGTACAGAATGAGTGACAAGGCTAAACTGGTGATGCTAACAAACTTTTTGTATCCATAGAGTCAGGAGTTGGTGATGCCCAAGGTAAGCAAAATTAGACTGTCTTACTGGAATGCAAAAAATAACATCATAAAGGTCTTTAGAGTAGTGGAGATGACAACTAGAGACTGTCTTCCCTAATATCTTATTCAGGAGGGATGAAGAAATGCTGATAAACACTTCTTTTTCTGCTCAATATCACTTTTGAGCAATTTATTTAAAGTTTGTTTATCCACTGCCATCTGGCCACGCCTGTTTCCTATTCAATGTCCTTGGATCCACCGCCTGCCACCCCAGTGTGTGGGCAACGGTGCTCCACTGCCTAGCATTTTCCACCCAGCGGGCAAATGCGTTTGGATAATCTTGAACAGTCCGCCCACCTCATCCAGCCAATTTATCCCCCCCACGGGACTTAGTGCTCCACCTGGCGCGCATCCACCCTTCTCGCCCCCATCCACTTTCCCTCCCTCATTCCACCATTCGATTTTGCCTCTGCATTGACTATGGGCATTTATTCCTGTATGCTGACAAGGCAATTATTGACCTAGCCATTGCAGCCTTTGTGCCGGCTAGCTTTATTGACTTCCGCCCATTTAAGGGCTACTTTTTTATTGGGTTCCAAATAGAGGAGGATGCTGCGGTGGCAGCGATATCTCCTTTAATTTACAAAAATGCCCTATTCCCACTACCCGTACTCACCTCCCTTTGGACACCACCCTGATGATGTCATTTGTGAATCTCCCCTCCCACCTCCCACCCCAAGTCTTATATGACCAGTTGGTCATGGGGCTTATGGCTTATGGCACTCAGCCCAACCTCATCTTTGCAGTACCCTCTGGTGCAGAGAGCCTCGCTGCCCCTCGCACAACTGCCACCATCATCCCACACCACCCTGCCATAGCCCACCAAATCCCCCCATGCTAGTGTTGCACAAGCGCCAGAGCATTTCTTTTGGGCTCAGCTCAATAATGGTTGGCAAATTTGTCCCCCCTGCTTTGGGCTCGACCATGCAAAAAAGCTTGCCCACATGCCACTTTCACTGCTGCGGCTTCAGAGCCCCCCTCTGTGGGTCCTGTATGGGGTTTTTTTTTCTGCCCCCTCCCACCTTCCACTCTCATTCGATGGGCCAGAATGGGAAATCAGCCCCCCCAAATCTTCCAGCCACATTCTCCCAACTAAACCCACCCCAGCCAATCAGAGCCAGTCTTGGACCACCCTTTGAACCCAAGCACCCACCCATTTGCCCACTCCCACCCACCCAACTTCTAATGCCACTATTCTCATAAACTAAAATCCATGGGACCTACTGGTAGAGGTTAACAAATCAGGTAACATTCTCATTAGTGAGCATTCTGGTCAACCTCTCAGCTGATAAAATTATGGTTAGGCCAAATTTTTTCTTCCTGACTTTGATGAAACCCCACCCCCAGACATTTCACTCCTCTGCCCAATGCAGCCCCCTACCAAAGTGATCACCAGCTCGCCTTAGCTGCAGTAGCCTCTCCTCAGTGCCCAACCCTATGCAAAGCAGTGGCCCAATCAGTGGCTCAGTTCCAGCATGGCCTGCCCACCCTCTTCTTCCCCCCTGACTTCCCTGAATCTACATGCAGCAACATCTCAAAATTATTTGATGATGCTGAATTTGCTGTCATGAATGTCGCAACACTTGCTGAATTCAACCCTTCAGCTAAAATTACCCGCCACAGTATCTCCCTTTTTGCCCAACTTCCCAAAGCCCACAAAGAAGCTGAAATTCTTGTCACGGCATTTGTTGAAGCGCTTTACCGCGCTAATCTTAATGAGGAAGTGGAAAACTCATACTACACCGACTTCCACCTCCACTACGTGGATGCCCCAACGCCCTGACTCTCCGCTTTGATCTGCTACTATAATCAAAATCCCATGATTGGGGCGCATTTGTCTGAAGACTAACCCCCAGACCCCACCTCACCCTCTTCATGGTAAGTTAGCGGTTTCCAATCCCCACCTGGTAGTAGTTTTATTTCTTTCCGTTCATTTTTGATCAGTTTTATGTTTTAATTTCAGTATTGTCCTTCCCCTGGTCAGCATACCTCGAATAAATTTAAATTTAAGGATGAAGAAATGCTAGAGTTTAATTAATTTTTATACCTCAAGGCTCATGTGCTATATAATATGAAGTCTTGAACAATTATAATTTACAGATAGCTTTGTGGAACGCCTGTGAATCTTACAAAAAACTGTTCCAGACTATGCTGCTTTAGTTAAATGATTACTATAATATGTCTTAGATAGTGAACTATCTCCGCCGCTGCATTACAACATTTGTAACACCCAATAAAGGGTATTGCAATAAGCAAGAGAGCCAGAGAAAGCCCCTCCAGCAGGACGCCAAAGAGAACCGCAACTCCCATAAGACCTAGAAGAGCTGACATCTGCCATATCACATGCCATCAATGCATGATAAAGAAAAAAACTGCGCTAATTAATGCCACACAATGGCCCCAAACTTGAAGTGCATCATATGGGAGCAGTGGATACAGAAGAAAAGGGAAAATAATAAGCAGAATAGAAATGGGTAATCATACTTCCACAAGATTCCACCATATCCCTAATCCTAATTTTGACGCTTCAATGCCTTCAACCCCTTTATCTGTCATTGCTGATGACGTATTAGCAGTTACTACCCACTCTCACCAAGGGGACGCTATAATACAGGCAGCTAAAGTGATATCAAAGCTCTACATACAGCATCTGGAGCAGTTTGACTTGCCAGTTGCTTCCAGCAGTATGTCAATGTTAGAAGGGGTCAACGTGGCTATTCCCTTTGGAGAATTAAAAAATACTAGCCTCCATATTCTGCGGTGAATTACAGTCCTACCTGGACAAGGACCATAAGCTTGTCATACAATTAATAAAAACCGCTGATTCTTACATTTCTGAGTTTAAATGCATTAATATTATGTGGTCAAGGTCCGAGTCAGGACTATAGTAGATAATGGGGCCCCTATTAATATTGTGTTGAGTAAATTAATCAAAAAACTGGGATAATCACCGGATATTGATCATCACAAAGGATATGGGACAGCAGGATCCCAACATGATACCTCACTAGGGGCCTACAGAGAGCTACAACTAAGATTCAGTATGTTCAGTGTGGCATCGCTCACACTTGTCCTACCAAACACCCCTTATAATATCCTCATTGTGACCTCCTTCATGAGGAAGTATGGCATCAAACTTGATTTTGAAGAAAGTAATCTGACGATCTTCAGACAGAACCTTCCGTTGTATTATTGGTGAGGATACCAACAGACAGAGAATCAAGCTCTGTTGTTTGTAAGCCTAGCCTTTTAAGATGGATTTATACCCATTATCTATTAAAAAGGGCATGGCTGCATTCATTATTTACCACACCAAGTTTTTGAATTGGGTGGTATTCTGTTTAGGGCTGGCCGCCATGTGACCATGTCAGACAAACATTTGTTTGACTAGTAAATAAGAATAGTTCAAAGGAGAATAGCTCAGATTCTAAATATACAAAAGGTCCATCTGATTCTCATTAGAATCTGGCCTCTTGGAGTAAGGTGATCACTCCCACTCTTTGGTCAAAAAGGCCTATGATTAATGATAGGATTAATCCAAATTGCCGGAAAAATCAGGGGAGCCATTTGAGGGTCCCCTGCGTCCTACAGCACAATTACTTCAAACTCAAGCGCGGAGACTGAACTTTTTTATAGGCCTTGAGGTGGTCACACTAGGATGAAATTATTTTCACCCATAGTGATTGGCTCAAATACATCAAATCGTTACCTCAAAGCCTTGTCCTACCTACACTTGAGCCTCCATCAATTGTTCTGATGAAGCAAGGCTAGTTTTGGGAGATCCAATAGGTCAAACCTCATATTTCCCAAATAGGCTCGAAGCTAATAATGGATTATTTGACTATCTCATCACAAGACTCAAGTTTATCTAAATACTAAGCAATGTGAATGTAAGAAGGTCACTTCTTAACCCACTCGCCACCACTAATAAAGCTTTATAAACCCAACCTTTATAAGCCTTAAGTTTTATTATATCAATTAGTGGTGAAAATCCCTTCTATTATTTTGGCAGTTGAGATAAATACTTCTTCTACCATATTGTTGAAATCAGGGGCTAAACAACGCTCGTAAGCGTGCTAAAAAACCCTGATCCCAACAGACCATTCCACTTGTCCACAAAGTCTTAGTAAAATAGATATTGACCTGAAAATACTGCCAGGATAATATAATATAGTGTTCACGCCCTTTAACTGCTCACGCCAAGAACCAATTGCATCACCAGGTCTTATTCTACCAGAGCATGTAGATAATAACGTAACACTAGCCAACCTCTATTTTATTATATAAAGGTGAAACAGCACCAAACATTGCGTTCCACAATTTACTGATGGTGGAAGTGCAAGGTGTACACAAGCTCAGAACACTAGAGACGTTCAGTTGGACTGAAAAAGATTGCTAGGCCATCTAGTCATATCCTCGTGAATCTCTGGTCAGTCTGACAGAAGATGAGAAAGTTTAGGAGATGGCCCTATTTAGAAATATAAAGTTAACTTCTCATTATATGGCTTTAATATTGGATGTGCTGAAGACATATTAAAAATATTAACAATGGAAGCTTTAATTCCAGGGGAACGTCCCCTTTGCGTAGATTGGGCGATTTTTTTCCTTCCTGAACAAGAAGGGTCCTAAGAGGGTGGCTGTACTCCTCATCACCCAGGGCGACCTCGCCCATGTGGTAGATGAGGCTGGGTGACAGCACTTCCTCTTAAGATTCCTCCCCCAGTACCCGCGCTCACCTCAGCTGACTTGTCTGCCAAATTGAGGAAATCTGCACCAAGATTACCAAACAAAAGTCGAATTATCCAAAACTGATGGTAATTAAGCCCAACGATCAGAAACCTATTAGTAAAAAAGGGACAAGTATTGAATTATAGGCCAGAATTGCCAATGGTTTTGACTCAGACAATAGTATGATTGCCAATGCCAAACACCCCTCAAAATCGTCGGGGATGATCCCCAATGTGCAGATGGTATCTCAGTAAACCATTGCTGACAGTTTGAAACCCCTATCTGATGAATTGGGAGTTGCAGTTGACATAACTCATTTGACTGAATGAATGCCTCAGTGACTGGCCATGGGAGGTTTGGGCATCCCAAACCCATCATCAACCAATTGAGACTGCCTCTATGTGTGGTGGCCCTGGGGAATTCCTGTTGCTCGTTGGGCTAGATGCTATCATGCCAACTGACAAAAATGCATTTGAGCCTCAGTCCAGGCATTTGTGGTCCTACAGATAGTGACTCAGCCTGCCACCAAATTCTTCAATGTTGGTTCCAGTTAAAATTATCTGCCCCCTTCCCCAAAAAATTGCTGGGTTAGGTCAAATTTTAGGGACCTGATCCCTGCTTTGACCCACTCCAATTGAACACTATTTAATCAGTTGCATCATACTGAGGAAATTGCTGGTCAATTTTCTTTATCTATTTTCTTAATAAAAACTTTTGACATAATTCTAGTTTTTATGCTTGAAACCAAACCGCCCTTTCCGCCAGTTTTCCCACAACCCTCAGGGTTTATGGCCGTGTTCACCTAGTACTTTGCTAGGTGTCTATATACAATTATGGCTCATGGATACATAATGGCGGAACTCCTTCCTAGTTCCATAACCGTTGTAACAGCAGCAGTGCCACTGGCATTCTGGTTTGTCTTTTGGGTGCTTCAGCACTTGAACTGACAGGCCAGTCTAAAAAAAAACTTGCTTTTTGCCTGACATAATTAACCATCATTCCTAACCATTTCCACCTTTCTCGGTGATATTGGCGTAGCAATGGTCCTTTTTCTCAGCTGAACCAGGTTGTGAAGAAATTTTACTCTGGTCATGATAGCCTAATACCTCTCAATTTGTCTGAACCAGATCCCATAGTTGCTGCGGCCATCATGCCCATGTCAGTATATTCTGGCATTCTGACTTGTGAAGGACTTACTCCTGCTATGAACCTAGTGGTTTCACCAAATCCTACTACCATTTCTTCTATATTGATGGACTCAACCAAAGCTGCCAATAAAAAAAATCTCACTACTTTTTCTTGCCCATGAAGATTAGTATCAGATCCCACCACATCTCCTTTGAAGGCTTTGGTGGATACCGGAGCCATGGGCAATTTTATGAGTGTTGAGCTAGCCCAACAGTTGGAGCTTGACCTGAACCTAGGTCCTTTGGTGATGGTTGCTTCATCAGCTTCCCAGACCTCATATCTAGTCCGTCAGCCGGTACCTTTCTTGGTACATCAGTTTAGCTTTTGCAATTAGTTCCCAGCAATACCAAACTTGGTGTTTCTGGTAATCTTAGGGGTCAGATGGTGACACCAGCAACATGTTAAAATTCACCAGGAGTCAAATATGTTGTCATTTCTTAATGAAAAAACGGAGGGAGAATTTCCCTTAGTCAATACCCTTAAGAAAAACTCAAGGCCACAGCTCTATCAATTTCCTTGTTTCCCCTGCAGGCCTCCATCTGATTTTCCTGAAGAATTGATGCACTATCAAAGTATTTTCGATTCCAAGAAGGCAGACCATCTTCCCTCTCACACTAAATTTGACTTAGGATTCTGAACAACGGTACAGTTAGTGAACATCAATTTCCCCTTTTATCCACACACAGCAGAAGAGGAGGCCACTCTTAACACAGCAATATGC
>JAKSZP010013547.1:0-82819 GCA_022478985.1 Massospora cicadina | reverse complement strand
AAAAAAGAAAACGGGGAAATTATATAATAAAGATTTTTATATTGAAGTCATTAGAATTATCTATTGGCCTTTTCTTAAGTTATTGGCAGAGCCAGGATGAGATGAAACTGGGTTTTCTGAGATTATACCCTGCTTTGGATCTGCGCTGATCAAAAATAGAATCCCACCTTCCTAGGATAAGGAGGGAGATCAAGGAATCAAAGACGCCAAACCAAGAATCTATAAACAATAAAGGTTGTATAGCCCTGACCAGGGGAACTAACTTCCAAGACTAGCTTTGTCACGTACAACCTAACTAGGCCAGCACAGCAGTGGGTCATGAGGATCACGCTCTGAGGAGGTGGCAGTGAGGAAGAAAGGAAAAGAACTTCAAGCAAAGGTTGACATGAGCAGCGTGGGTTTCAAAAAGGGCTGTGCTCCGCTGGAAACTTGAAAGCATTTGACCTAATTGAGGTAGCGTTCTTCTATCCCAATCTTATTCTCACTGGAGGTCTAGGCAAGAGGGTAATGTGTTGAATTTTTGCCCACCTTTCCAGCTTCCTAGGTTAAATCTGCTGGTTTTCTAGGGGATAAGTCCCAATAGCAAATGAATTGATATTGAAAATTTTGATATTGGTTTAATAATGTCAGTGGATTTTGGGTAATTTGCAAGGTTCAGATCCATCAAGATAGATCCATGAAAATGCTTAAGATCTTTTCAGGCAGAGTTGTCAACAAAATTGAGGCATTTTATAGTTATTTATTGATTAATTATTAGGTGTACAAATTGGGATTGGTCAGGTTTCATCACCAATTGATTGAGAATTTAATTAATAGTTGTGAGGAGAGTGATCCCGCCTGAAAATAGTCTTCAATAAGTTTTTTTGCAGCCTGCTATAATGGCTAAAGTGTCCCATTCCTAATCAGGTCGCTAACCATATGTGGTTGGTTTGCTATGATTGAGAAGAAACTTTAGGGATACGTTTTCTTTCTCTTTCCATTTAAGGTCTCTGGGATGTCCAATGTAGGAATCCTTATACTAATGGAAAAGAGCATCACTGAAAGAGACTTCAAAATGAAATTTAATGGCAACGGATGCTGTTTCATGGCTGAGGCGCCAATTGAGGGTTGGGCGCCAGATTCCCCTATAAATTCCCTAGTATTTTTAATAATAAATCAGATCTTTTAGCAGAATAAGTTCTATTCATCTTCAATTATTGTTGTATTACAATAATTGTCGAACCTTTTGTGTGATAAAGAGTAAGGGTTTGATATCCTTAGAAGAGAAGCAGACCGTTGAAACAAATTTACAATGACTCAGTGTGATGGGAACTAAGGCTGGAAACCTCTGAATCTAAGAATAGATTAAGTTCAGCAGGAATGGGAAGAAGTCCCTAATTGTCAACATAAGCAGTATTTTGGGGATCATTCCAAGTTTAGCGTTGGACCACCAATCAACCAGGTTTATTTATTCAGCTACAGATAATAGTCTCCATACAATATCACCTATATATTTATATAAAGCAATGCAAATGGGCACCTGTCATGGTCCCATGACATCATAGTATGGACTGACCCAAAGGATAAGGCTGGGCGCCAGGAGGCCCAGAAAGTGAAATTACATGCCTTCCAGACCTGAACCATACCCTAGACCAATTCTGGGTATGGGCAAAATATGCCCAGGTTGGTAGTAGTGGGGTGACAAGTGCCCAGCCAGTTACGTCAGTCCAGGCGTTAAAACTGATGGTCTACAAAGTAAAGTAGAAAGTTTGATTCAGTTTCTCGAGGAACAGGGTTTTGAAACCCATTCCACGTACAAAACAACATGTTTGGGTCGAATCCAACTTCAATTGATTACTTAAGTGAAGTCATTTTTGGCCTATTCCACTAAATCAGATGGCAGAGTTGACCTATTGGTGGGTCAGTGCTTGGGTCCACTGCAGCACATCCCATATTACCCCATCTGAGCTTGTATATGTTTTCCCCGACCAACATTCCTTGATGGTCAAAGCCCAAATAAACCTTTTCCCGTTTACATTTTAATTTTATGAGATTCTGAATGCTCCTGTGCTCAAACCTCTTCGAGGAGGTCTCGCGCTCCATTAACCTTGCCATTGAAAATACATTGCAGCTCTCCCCTTGTGCACCGTTGGTTTGCCCAGGTTCCCTCCAACCTGGGTCACTTAGCCCCTTTTCTTTTGTGCACCTCATCACTTTTGGTTGGCTATGTACACCAATAATCGCCCTCTTTCTCTTAAGTTATTATTTCTCCAGCACCCTCTGATGGGCTCCAATTACTTTTGCACTAACGGCTAATTCCCTGGAGTTGGCCTTGTGCACTGTGCACTGCCACGCTGGGAACAGGAGAGTTATAGACACTATCCTTACATTAGTTGACCAACCCCTTTTTTTTATGTGCATGAACTTTTTCCGTGTGGATCTTTTCCAAAGTGGGAACAGTGGGCGCTGGCTGTGGGAGTTAGCTGTCATTAGCTGCACCGCAATATCCTAATTTTTCTGAAAGTTGGAGCAACTTGGCGTTATTATGGTTGATTCTGACTGAAATTTATCCACCCTTCGTGCTTGTACCTGGTGGATATGAACACTTCAAGTTCTGAAAGTCATGATTTTCTGTTTTTCGCTAAATTTGCCACTTTCAAATTAAAAAAATGAGTTTCCCTTTGCCCGCACATTCAGCCAATGCCATCAGAATTGGTGCAGATGGGCCTGGGGGTGTTGGCCATGTATAACGTTGGGCATTCCATTGCGGTTCAAGGGATAGGGTTGTTTGCGTCTAAAAACGCATTTTATAATGAAACCCTGATATATACCTCAGAACCATATTGGCCCTCTCATGGCTCAGATCTGGAACCCATTCCTGTGTATGGAATCACACCAGAAAATCCCCGTCTGACCTCTTCCATAATACGCAGCACTCAGGAAGTTGAAAAAGAACTGCACTTACAATATGAAAATGTTTATGCACCTGCAGAAAGCATGGAGGGGTATGTGGCCCTAGTAGTAAGAGTGGCCAACTATTCCTCCCCCTTTTTTGATTCCCATACATACCCTTATGGTTTGCTCAAGCCAGAAGAATATTAAGAAGAGGTGGGGGCGTTTTCTGCTTTGAATAAATCCCACTCTGGATACTTCCTCTTGACTGCTACCTTTACATCCTCTTTTGGTAAGTTCAGCACAACTATTTTAGTGGATAACGGTGCCTCGAATAATTTTATTGACCAAGACCTTGCTGACTACCTTGAGCTGAGTTACTCACCAGGTGGTATGGTTAGAGGTGGGGCTTCTCAAGGTATCCCTGTGCTGAACGTCCTAGGGTTGGTGGACTGCCAGGTGGGCGCCTATCTTCTGTCCGACCATTTTCAAGCGATCAGGAATCTCTTTTTTCCCATTATTTTGTGTGTTGAGTGGTGGAGAAAGTTTGACGTCAGTACCAACTTGAAAGAAAACACTCTATTATTGTCTTTGTCCATTGGTCAAAAGTTGATTGTTACTTTGTCAGAAAAGAACACCCCGACAAACTACCTCAGTGGCCCAATATTCTCTTATGTAATCTTGCCCCTTTGCTAAAGCCCTCTGTGCAGGTTCCCTACCGTCCTCTTTGGAGGGGTTGGAACCTTCATTTGATGCAGCATCCGTGAACACACTTCCTGAGCACTCAGAATTTGATTGTAACTTTAAGCTCATTGTGGATCTGGTGCGTATGTCTTCCCCCATTTACCCATTGACTGTGCGGAAGAGGCGTTGGATGTGTTGATAAAGGATCAGTTATCCAAAGGGGCCAGTTTTCAGCGTACCCCCTGTTTGCTCCCCGCTTCTTTTTGTTGAGAAGGCTGATGGTACTCTACGCCCCTGCGTAGATTATGGGAACATCAATATTGTTACTGTACTAGATAACCATCCCATCCCTTTAAATTCACAGATTGCACGCTATGTGAAGAATGCTAAGGTCTTTTTCTAAGATGGATTGCCTCAATTCATTCAATCAGATCCGAATTAAAAAGGGACAAAAGTGGTTGACCGCATTCTGTACCAGAAAAGGGATCTTCCAGTTTTGGGTCATGCCCTTTGGGCTTAAGAATGCCCCTGCTATATTTCAACGCCGCATTGATGCAGAGTTGGGGGACTTGTTAGGGGTATGCGCAGTTGCCTACATGGTTAACATTCTGGTGTTTTCCTCTGACTATGAGTCCCATGCTGTTCACCTTCGGCAAGTGGTGGAGAGGTTAAAGGCAGCCAGCCTTACACTGAAGAGAAGAAAGTGTGAGTTTTTCAAGTCCCAGTCACTTTTCTGGGCAACATTGTGTTTGACCAAGGGCACATGATAACTCCAGACAAGGAGAAGGCGATTTGTGAGTGGCCCACCCCCACATCCGTCAAGGAAACGAGAAGCTTTTTGGGGACATGTATGTTCCTCAAGAAGTTCATGCCGAATCTTTCCAAGGTAACAGCTCCCTTATATAAGGGTAGCAGTGCAAAGGTGCTCCAGTGGTTCCCATTTTAGAGGATGCTTTCCAAGCAGTGAAGTGCACCTTGTTGTCCACATCTTTCCTTCGCCATGTTGACCCTTCCAAGGAGTTCATTGTGTCCATGGATGCCTCCAACTTGGCCATAGCGGCCACCTTGTTACAAGTAGGTGAAGCTGGGATAGAGCATCTGGTGGGATATTTTTCTAGGAAAATGTCTCTGCCCGAGTTGAAAT
The DNA here is from genome assembly GCA_022478985.1 of Massospora cicadina. Taxonomy (NCBI): domain Eukaryota; kingdom Fungi; phylum Entomophthoromycota; class Entomophthoromycetes; order Entomophthorales; family Entomophthoraceae; genus Massospora; species Massospora cicadina. The sequence goes on along the minus strand of JAKSZP010013547.1, from coordinate 78,120 downwards.
ACGCTGTTTATGACAAGGAGTTACTAGTAGTGGTGGAGGCGCTGACATATTGGCGTCACCACTTGCATGGCTCTACCCAACCATTCCATGTATGTACATATCACCGTGCCTTGCTGTACTACTGTGCACCTCATGTCCCAACCCCTACGGCAGACCCAATGGCATGAGACCCTTGCCCAATTTGCATTCACATTTGAGTTCACCAAGGGCAAGGATAATGGTTTGGCGGATGCTTTGAGCTGCAACCCTGCTTTAGCACCTGATCCCAAGGAGGTAGAAGTCCACAACACACAGGTGATGATTCCTCCGGAGAATATTTTGTCATGTCTTCCCTCTCCCTTGGCCAACGGACCTGCGCTTTCACCTCTGGAAAATGCGGAGGAATATGGTATGTTCATAAAGATGGTCCTTTCTCAGCCACTGTCAGGCGAATATACTATGGTACTTGCTAAGAGCGCTTTAAATCAAGAGGACCTATCCAGGGGTTATCACGTAAAGGATGAGATGGTGTGGTTTTTGGGGCGCCTCTGGGTTCCTGCTGGACCACTTCGCCTGGGAATTATCTGGGACCATCATGATGGGATCACCATTGGTCGTCCTGGGAAAGCAAAGACTTTGGAGTTGATATGTCGCACCTACAATTGTAAGGGCTTGCCTGATCAGGTGGGGCGGTACTGTAAGGAATGCCTAGTCTGCAACCAGATGAAACCCAATTGTTAACCTTTAGTGGGGTTGTTGGTACCAGTCCAAAAGGCTGAAGGCCCCTGTACTTCCCTCTTGGTTGATTTCATTGAGGAATTACCAGCCTCAGATGGTTATGATGCCATCATGGTGGTGGTGGACCAGTTCATGAAGTTTTCCCACTTTATTCCTTGCAGAACTACTATTACCGCAGCTGATATGGCTAGGCTTTTCGTCACCCATGTGTTTGCACTTCATGCGGTTACCCAAGAGATTATTAGCAAAGGGGGCTCTCAGTTTACCTCCGTTTTCTGGAAAGGATTGTGTATGACTTTTCAGATTCGCCCTTGACGTTCAACTGCCTATCATCCCCAATCAGATGGGCATACAGAACGAGTGAACCAGTGCTTGGAACAGTTTCTGCGGTGTTACACCGCTGCAGATTATTCTGATTGGGTTTCTCACCTTCCCAAGGCCCAGTTTAAATACAATAATACCCTGCACACCTCAATTGGTTGTTCCCCATTTTCACCAGCCATGGCCTTTAACCCCGCCTTTAACATGGAGCCCAGCTGTGGGTCTAAGGTTGAAGCGGTGGTGGACTTTGCCAAGACAATCAAGAAGGTCCACCAGGGGGTTTTCACGAGCTTGGAGGCGGCAATGCGAGTGTACAAGGAGAACGCTGATGGGAAACGCCAGGTGGGTCCTGCGTATGAGGAAGGGGATCACGTGATGATTGGTGTTTTTAACATCCTTATCAAGCAGCCATGCAAGAAGCTATGACCTAAAAAGATTAGCCTTTACTGCGTTGTTAGAAAGGTGGGCCATGCCTCATACCAGCTGGATCTTCCCCATCCATTTTGGATCTTCTTGGTGTTTCATGAGAGCAAACTCACGTTGTTTGAGGGCCCCCCACCAGAGACTCCTGAGGCCTATCTCGAGGATGGGGTGCCAGAGTTGGAGGTGGAAGAGATAGTTGCCTCCCGCCGTGTTAAAAGAATACTGGAGTATCTGGTATCCTGGAAGGGCTTTGACGCTGCAGAGAACAGTTGGGTTCCAGCGCACGAGTATGTGCATGCCCAGGATCTGATTGAAGCCTTCCATGAGCGTTTCCACCAGGCTGATGGATCTCACCCAAACTGACTGTTGCCTCCATGGAGTTGGCCCCTGCCCACCTTAACTTTTCCCTTGCGCAAGCCCCTGGAGTGGGGGTGAAAAATTTACTCTAGGTTAATTATCAGCCATCAACCCAGTAACCTTTTTACTGCACAGGTTCAATTTCTTTGTGCACTTCATCGTGTTGTGTAGAATGTATTATGAATCAATAATAGTATGGAGACTATTATCCGTAGTTGTATTGAACTATTATTTGGCCCAACGCTCATCCAGTATTTCTGATTACATACTCTTGAAGTTGTACTTGGAGGGATTCGTTCCCTATACTCTTGTCCACCCAATCTTCATAAAGATACCCCGGTGACAGTCTCTCTTGGCCCAACACACAGTCAGCAGCTTTCCCTGATTGTAGTTCCTTCATCTCTAGATCCCCAATCGGATCTTTACTCTTCCCTCTGAAGTCTTTCAATTATTGCCTTCTGCAATAGTATCCTTGAAATAGAACGACACAATATAAGCTGATAGTCTAACTATACACCAAATTGGTAATATAAATGTTGATAATTTTCTAATTACTTTTTTTTATATAGTAAATCCTAAGGTATTATATAGTAGGGGATTTGTCTGTCTAACCCTTGGTTGACACCTCTTCGATGAAATGACAGCTGTTACTGTTGAATCACCCATCCTCGTCTTGGCAGCAATGGTCTTCCTCATCCTGGCTAGGCTTATGTCATTGGACATTCTCGAGACCTTAAACAGAAAGAGTCAGAAAACGTGTCCCTAACGTTTTCCTCTCAATCCAAGCAAACCAACTATAATTGTCTAGCGACCTGCTTAGTTAATGAGACTTATTACCCATTATGGCATGTCACTCACCAACTTAATGATTCAAAGTTGCAGGTGGCATCACTCGCCTCACAACTTGCTGTTCATTCCCAATCAGTTGATGATGAAACCTGACCAATCCCAATCAGTACACCTGATAGTTAATCACTATCAGATATTCTATTTCGTCAGCTGCTCCGCTTGATGAGATATTATGTATTCATCCGGATTAATCCCCAATGGATATGATCAGGCGAATATCCCAAAATCCTCTGAACGTAGTTCCTCTGAAATTTGGGTCAACCGATTTCCAATTCACTTCGCTTTAGGGAATTTTCCCTTAGCGACACCAGGTAATCTAGCAGGCTGAGAATATGGGCAAAAATCTCAACACATCCCCCCTCTTGCCTAGATTTTCAGTGAGAAAAGGACTGGGGAATGAGAACACCGCTTCAGACATTTGGTCATCTACTTCATTGGTTCAAGTGGAGTACGCTCATTAATACTCAATGCTGCTCAGGATGACCTTTTGGCATATGGCGTTCTTCCTCTTCCTCCTTGCTACCGCCTTCTCAGAGCGCGGTCCTCATGACCTTCTGTTGTGCTAGGCTGATCAATTTACTCATGACAAAATTAGTCCTGGGATCCGGTTTTCCCCCGTCAGGGTATATGACCTGCTGTCATATTCAGGATTCTTGGTCTGGTGTCCTTTATTTCCTGATTTTCTCCTCATCCTAGACAGGAGACTCTTGCCATCAATGTTCGTTTCACAGCTTAATTAAGAATACTTATTTCTTATCTGCCCTTGTTATTTCACTCATAACCTCTTGGCATAAGTCATTCTTAATTCTTCCCTTGGAGAGCTTATCTCATTAATTTTGAGATTTATTCCCCAAAATTGAGCTTAATGGATTATAGAGTGCATAATGTCAACTTCTATATAAGTCTAACATCCCCCTTCTCATCCAGCTCATATGTCAAATTCTGAATCTTGCTACCAGCAGCTCCTCAATAGTCTGTCTGATCCAGACCTCCATCTATACCAGCAGATGAGTCAGGAACCTCTATGGAACCTCTTTTATGGTCCTTCCAGGACTCATATGCCTAGTCTAGTGCAAGCGACTAGTCCTTCCATCAAAATTATGGAAATGGTAACTAATCCCTCTGAAACCAGGCTGGCCATCATATCAAACAACTCTCTGCCAACTCTTCCTCTGCAGTTGATTCCAGAGTTGGACTTTGAAACCCTCCTTGATTTGGCTCCTTTTGCTGATGCTCCAAACATCATCATAGATGCTCTAGATTGTTAAATTCTGGCTGGGTTGGACTTGCTCCCTGAGTTCCTCTTCCAACTCAGTCAATTTTACAAACCTTTTGTTCTGGTCTCCGAGCTCTCAATTAGTAACAGCATTCACTTCAAGCTCCCCTATGCTGAACTCTAGACCCAAGTCACCGAGGCTTTGACTTTAGTGATTAATCACTCTGATCTTGACAACCTTCTGGATCAGGATACTGCCGCATATGCTCTTTGCTTTGCTGGATAAGTTTTTATTTTTGGTCCACAAAGCTTACAGCCTTGCCTGGGTTCCACCATTTGTTCAGCTTTAGCTTCCGTAAAGCCTGTAGTTGCCACTTGTATGATGCAATCCGCTCTCTGAACAACTATCTCTTCTCCAGAGCTTCCCATTGGTATCTTCCACTGATGGTGATGATAGGGGGCATGATTCAACAACCCCACTAAGTATTCCTTCTTTGTTGCCAGCCCACATGTCCAGTGTCCTTGATGAAGCCCATTGACAGGTGCTTTTGACTAATCTTCCAGCTCCAGTGCTGTATCAGGATTACTAGGGGTTATTTACCAATTGCCTCTTTTTATACTGTTACTTTCCTCCCCGCTCCAGGGCTTTGCAATTGGCTTCCTCTGACATCTCAAGTTCCCTTCCCCTAGTCACTTTTTCTTAGGGCTCGGCGTCCACTCAACAAACTTGGTTTTATGTAGGTCTTGCCCTCATTAGCATCTGATCACATATCGATTTTGATGGGCTGTTTATTCCTATGGCGATCTGTCCTCCCTCCCCCAAGAGGCAACATAGGTGGAATCATTCCCGTACTGAGGATGATCAATAAGAATACAAATTATAAAAATATATCAGTTTTTTTATCTATGTGGTTTTTAACATTTTTCCATATCTTTATCAATTTTTTATCTTTCTTCTTCTTTTTAACTATGGGACTTGACCTTGTTTCAGTTCGCGGTCCATCTTTTCCCCCAAACTGGGTTCTGGGTACTTAAACCTACCAGTTTTCCATGGTTCAGAGGTCCTTTTTTCGGACTTAACCATCTAGATTGGTTCAGAAGTCCTTTTTTGGACTTGACCTAATCATCAGGACATGACCAACTTAATGGTTCATTGGTCCTTTGGGAGCTTTTTTATTTTTTTCATCGATCCAACACTTTAGATACTTATCATGGACTCGATTTACAACTCTACAATCCAAGAGATTCTTGATGGAGTAAGCATCTGTCTCCGTCTTGGCAATTACTTTGAATGGACCTGACCACAATAAATATAATTTGTTTCTTCATCTGAAACCATTTTATCACAATAGGCGACTCTTTCCCCCATTTGATATTCTATATAATGCCATTCAGCTCTTGTCATCCAACAATTTCGCTCATATCCTTTTCTTTAAAGTTGTATTGAATGCTTGCAATTGCATATTGATCAGGATACTTGTCAGTCAGTTCAAATATTGCTCATTCCTCATCCCCGATGTAGGTTCCAGCACCAAATATAAAATCAGTGGCAACGTGGCCTATCTTCCATATAATAATACAAATGGCGTCTTTCCCATCGCCATATGATGACTAATATTGCAGGCGAACGTCACTGAACTCAAGTACATTCCCCACGCGGAAGTTCTTCCTGCGACTAGCTTCCTTAGCGTCGTGGCCAGCATCCCATTGACCTATTCTACCAGTCCATTCATCTCCAGCTGGTATGGTACTGAAATACTCCTCAGATCCCCATTATTTCGTTTAACCTCAGGATCACATGAGATGTGAAGTTGGTCCCTTTGTTGCTCAGCAGGACCTGCGGACATCCATGCTGGTATACCACTTGATCCAGGATGAACCTCACGGTACTGGTAGCATCTACTCTGGTTAGGGCCTTCATCTTGACCCATCTCATCAGATGGCCAATGCCAACTATGATGTATTAGACTCCCCCTCTGCTCATCATCAGCGGTCCCATCACGTCGATGGACACTGTGAGCCAGGCAAATCCAGGATGGACCAGTTGATATCCAGTTGTATTCTTGTGTGGTTTATGCAGCTGGTACTCCACGCAACAATCCAGATAATCCACAACATCGTAGTTTATTGATTCCCAGTAATAATACTGGCAAATATGGTTGGTTGTTTTCCTCAAGCCTCCATGACCAAAAACCTTGTGAGATGCTTGTACTATTGCTGCTCTTCCGACAGTTTTGGGAATAATAGCCACTTCCCATTGATCATTTTGAATACTTGTCCATCCATAGTCTTGGTGTTTTCCATCCCTTTTTGAAGCGCACCTTGGATTTCTCGGTGCTCATCCCTGATTCTTCCTTTGATCATTCTCTGGAATAGCTCATCCACCTGCAAATATACCAACTGGACCATTGGCAACCGCGATAATCCATCTGCATTTTGATGAGAAGCCCCCAATCAGTGAATTATCTCATAATTGTAAGCCTGAAGCTTAAGTGCCCATCAGGCCAGTTGTCCTTCTGGTTCTCTTAGATTGTGCAGCCAATGCAGTGAAAAGCGGTCCGTCACCACCAAGTTCAATCCATCCTTCTTCTTCACAATCAAAATCAGACTTGTCTAGGGGCTTGACGATGGAACTAGAAGCCCATGCTTCACTAGGTTGCTGATTTCATCCTCCACTACCGCTTTGGCAGCTTTCAATCTTTAGATCAGTCTCATCCTTATCAGTATATTTTCCCTAGTGTTGACCTTGTGAATTATGTCTCATGCGCATCCCAAATTGTGGTCATCCTGAGCGAACACTTCCCAATATTATTTGAATAGTTTGAGCACCTTCTCCTGCTGGCCTTCCGGCAGATCAGCGAGCTGCTCTCAATCAACCAATAGGTTGATGTTTTTGGCTATCTCGGCTGGTAATCCCATTTCATTGAGAGACCCAAAATTGTGGAATTGTCTCAATTCGGCCATTGAGATCAGATAAATAAATGCAAAGATCTGAATCCTCTTGATCTTCATTGGTTTTTCACTCAAATTCGCCAGGAGAACTCGAATTTCTCCATGGCCCGGCATTATTATCCCAGGAGCCACCCATGGCTCCACTCTAGACTTCTTCCAGGGGCTTCTGAACTCCCCATACAACTTTTCAGGAATCTCCAAACTCAACCCTGTGTTGACTATTATCTGCATTCCAGCCAGTATGGTCCTCTCTTTCTTGATTCTTAGTGGAATTCCCCAGTTCTCTAGTATTTCTTCTGGCATTTTGCGTCACTTTCTACAACTAATAGGTATAAAATCAGTACAATGCCATCATTGTATATCAGATTTATGAAGATGTTTCTCTAATTCAACGGAGCTTCACCATCCTTCTGGTATACCAATGGTAGTGTCTGACCCAGGATGGTCAACGTATTATCCTCTAAGTTAACTTTAATTCCATACTCCATAGGAACTCTGTTACAATCAGAATGTCATAGTTTTTGAGAACCAAAACTATGGCTGGCGCAGATACCACCAATGACCTGAATTGTAGTGGCAGTGTACTATTCAAACCATAGGAAATGGTGATGTTCAGCCCAGCTGTCCCATATTCTCTCTTATGTTCCAAGTCCTGTGAGATCTTCATCCTATTTACCAGCTTGGTCGAGACAATGTTGATGAGCGCTCCACTGTCAACAATCGCCCTCACCCTCACTCAATTCACGTGTATATCTATATATGTACACTCAGAGTATTGTAATATAGTATTTACTGAATAGATGGCAGCGTTATTAGCTGAATCTAGAGTGCGAATAATTTGCACCAATAATTCAGGAAATGATTCCTTTATCTCACCAAGGGTATAGACAGATTGGCCCCATCTAAATGGACGTCTGATAACTCTTCAGGATTCTCAGCAGTTTGAATCTTCTCCACCAGTTGTCAGGCGTATGGCCAGACAACTTCCTGGATTATCTTGGGGTGATTCTCTTCGCCCCAGCTCTGGTCACATCATTCACATCCATATTGACCACTTGGTATAGCTGATCCTGCTCATCGTCTATGAACAGATCACTAATGCCAATTTCTTCATTCATGATATTGAGCGGAACAGGTATCTCCGCCGCTCTACACTGTTTCTTGTCTAGGAAGCGGGCCCTTTTCCCTAATCCTTGGCAGCTGCTGTCTCCTTGGCCTGGACCACGTTAATCTGATCCTTCAGCTTTTTACAGTGTACGGCGAAATGTCCTTTCCCACCACACTGATAGCAGACCTTCTCCTTCTTGCTTAATCATCTGAATTCTTTGGGCTTATTTCCTGGAACGGTTCAATTAGTAGCTCTTTTGCTCCTTTGATTCCCTTTGTGATAATCAGATTTTGTACCAGATTTGACTTTAAGCTTCTATTTGGGGCATCAAATGTGCTCCCTAAATCTTCAGGTTATCCGCCTTTTTAAGGTAGTTATTTCCGTTGCAAACACGGAAGACATCATAATATGAAAAATTCGATAGGCCAAAGGGCCACTTGCAGTGTGATTCTAGCGTCAAAGTCATCCAATACGTTTGCTCTGGTCAGGATTTGCGATTCCTGGTAAAATCAATCCGTGAAGCTAGCAAGAGACTCCTCTTTATTGAATTAGATTCCCATAAATTCTTGCTTGCATTTCAAAATGTGGGTTGGACTCCTGAACTCCTTGATGATGGCCGCCTTTGCCTTGGTATATGACCAGATGTCCCCCTCTAGTTGAGGTAACACTAAGTTTTGACAGTTGGTGTCCAGGCAGTTCATGACCGTCAATGCCTTTTGATGATCCTCATAGCCATTCATGGTCATGTCAAACAGTTGGAAAAATGCTGGGGCGTTATCAAGATGTAATATTGTTAATTTGGCGTTTCTCTTAATTTATCTGAGTCATTTCTGGCCGATTCTCACAGTTCAGCTACTTGGCTAACTTGAGGAGTCAAGTCAGGCATCATCTCCAGAATGGCATTAAAAGCGGGTGGCATGTTCCTTGGGGTATTCAACTTCCCAAGTATAGTGTGAGTACTTCTCTCTTTGGCATCACTTACCATATCGGGATCACAAGCACATCTGTGAGCTTTAAGTTCCTCCACTTGTTTGATTAATTTCTCAATATCCGCTCTGAATTTTCTTAAACAAATGCAATCCACTTCTTGCTCCGTTTTCAAGTATAGGAACTCTCAAATGAGGTCTCCTTCTTTCTTCTTCAATGAGTTTACTTTTCCAAGTAACTTGTTTCCAAAGTTGACTACATTCTCTACTCCTTCCTCCACCTTGGCAACTTGTTCTTCCAAAGCTGCGAACTCCCAATGGTCCGCTGAGTTTAAGGCATTCTTATTTACAGTAGCAATCTCAGTCCAAAGCTTGCGTAGTTTTTCTTTGTACAACATTATAATAGATTCTTTACTCAACTATCCCTGTAGTGAGCACCAACTCGTTTAAAATTTACTCTAGGTTGATTATTGGTCATCAACCCAGTAACCTTTTTACTGCACAGGTTCAATTTCCTCGGCACTTTGTTGCGTTGTGTAGAATTTATTATGAATTGATAATAGCATGGAGACTATTATCTGTAGTTGATATTGAACTATTATTTGGCCCAACGCTCAGCCAGTATTTAAATACTCTTGAAGTCGCACTTGTAGGGATTCGTTCCCTATACTCTTGTCCACCTGATCTTCATTAAGATACCCCAGTGACAGTCTCTCTTGGCCCAACACACAGTTGGCAGCTATCCCTGTTTGTGGTTTCTTTGTCTCTAGATCCCCGCTCAGATTTTTACTCTTCTCTCTGGGAGTCTTCCAATTAATTTCTTCTGCAATAATACTATGAGATAGAATGACACAATTGAAGCTGATAGTCTAACTATACACCAAATTGATAATATAACTGTTGTGGGACCATCTAGTACTAAAAAAAAAAAGATAATATAACTGTTGATAATGCTTTTTTAATTACTTTTTTTAATTATAGTAAATCCTAAGGTATTATATAGTAGGGAATTTGGCTGTCTAACCCTCGGTTGACACCTCTTTGATGAAATGGCAGCCATTGCCATTGAATCACCCATCCTCATCTCAGCAGCGATGGTCTTCCTCATCCTGGCTAGGCTTATGTCATTGGACATTCTCGAGACCTTAAACAGAAAGAGTCAGAAAACGTGTCCCTAACGTTTTCCTCTCAATCCAAGCAAACCAACTATAATTAGCTAGCGACCTGCTTAAGTAATGGAACTTATTACCCATTATGGCAGGTCACTCACCAACTGATCAATTTTCTAGTTGCAGGTGGTATCACTCACCTTACAACTCGCTATTCATTCCCAATCAGTTGGTAATGAAGACTGACCAATCCCAATTGTTACACCTGATGGTTAATTACTATCAGATGCCCCTATTTCGTTAGCAACTCCACCCGATGAGATCTTAGGTATTCATCCAAATTGATCCTTGACAGATATGACCAGGCGAATATCCCAAAAGCCCCCAAACGTAGTTCCTCTGAAACTTGGGCCAACTGATTTCTGATTCACTTTGCTTAGGGAATTTTCCCCTAGCGATACCAGGTAATCTAGCAGGGTGGGAATATGGGCAAAAATCCAACAGGGGGTTGAGCCCGTTGGGAGGAGAGGGTAATGTCATGGTCCCATGACTTCATAGTAGGGACTGACCCAAAAAATAAGGCTGGGTGCCAGGAGGCCCAGAATGTGAAATTATAGGGCCTTACCAGGCCTAAAGCATACCCTAGATCAATGCTGGGTACAGGCAAAATATGCCCAGGTTGGTACTAGTGGGGTGCCAAGTGCCCAGCCCCTCACATTGGTCCAGTCATTAAAACGGATGGTCTACCAAGTTAAAGTGGCCGGTTCAATTCAGTTTGTTGAGGAATGGGGTTTCAAAACCCATTCCATTTACAAAACAACACGTTTGGGTCAAATCCAACTTCAATTGATCACTCAAGTGAAGTCAGTTTTGGCTTATTCCACCAATTCGGATGGCAGTGTTGTCCTATTGGTGGGTCAGTGCTTGGGTCCACTGCAGCACATCCCATATTACCCCATCTGAGCTTGTATATGTTTTCCCCGACCAACATTCCTTGATGGTCAAAGCCCAAATAAACCTTTTCCCGTTTACATTTTAAATTTTATGATATTCTGAACGCTCCTGTGTGCAAACCTCTTCAAGGAGGTCTCGCGCTCCATTAACCTTGCCATTGCAAATAAATTGCAGCTCTCCCCTCATGCACCGTTGGTTCGCCCAGGTTCCCTCCAACCTGGGTCACTTACCCCCTTTCGTTTTGTTCACCTCATCACTTTTGGTTGGTTTTTTATTATAAAACTCGCACTTCTGTGCCTAAGTGGTTATTGCTCCAGCACCCTCTGATGGGCTCAAATTACTTTCACACTAATGGCTAGTTTTCTGGCGTTGGCCTTGTGCACCGTGCACTGCCATGCTGGGAACAGGAGAGTTAAAGACACTCTCCTTACAGCACCCAACTAAACCTGTGCAGCTAACCTTTGAGAATTAGTATCAACAAAACCCAGATTTAAATATGGTGCTCACTACAGGGGTAGTAGAGTAGCCACCAGCTCCCAGATTCTAAAAATTGTTGCTTACTACATGGGTTAATAGTTCCCAGACTTAACACTAAACTTATAGTCTAATAAAGCACTGTTATATAAAGAGTTTCTTTAAGAAGTATCAGTGGAAGCCATTTTTCTTGGAATGGTCACTAAAGTTCCAATAACTCATTCAATGGCTCCATTGGTCGATGGATGGTAAGGAACCACAAAGTTCTGGGTGTTCTCAAATAGTTTTTACAACTTATAATAATTGAGAAGTAAAGTTAGTCTCATTATCAAGCATAGGAACTTTAGTACAACCATGTTGTGTAATAAACTAATAATAGAGAAATAAGGCCGTAGCTTTAGAAGTAGGAGTAACAATGAATATGTCTTCAACCTATTAGTTAGGTGATTAACAGCCACAATAATATATTAAGACCATGAAATCCTCGTGGTAAGGGTCCTACAACATTGAAATTTACAATTATAAAGGCCTTTGTAGGAATGATTACTTGATGTTGGTGGATAGGGTTGGAGGTACTATGGCTCTCGCAGATGCCAGCAAGTACCAATAGCTTTTTTGATAGTAACGGTCATATTATTCCAAATTTTATTGGGTTTTTAACCATTCCTGAGTCTTCTTTAGGCCTCCATGGCCAAAATGATTATGTCCTTCCATAGTGATGTTAAAACTGGAGTTGGTATGCAGTAAAGGTAGCCATTTAGTGTTTACCTTCTTAGATATTAACCCATCTTTGACCGTCATATCCTTAGTAATTAGTTTAAGAAAGCTTTGATCCTCGTCAGACACCTTATCCCATACTTCAGGTCACCTAATTAGTTTATACAACCTTTTCACCTTTTTGGGTCCAAAGTTAACACAGGCAATTTTGGATAGGCCATCGGCATTTTGATGTTTAGAGCCAGATTAATGTATAATAGAAAAGTCGTAATTTTGTAATTGTAAAGCCCAAGGGGCTAACCTACCATCTGGATCTTTCATATTTGCAACCACCTTATGAAAAAGTGGGCAGTAATATCATAAAAAACGATAACCATAATAGAAAGGGAAAAAATGCTTAATGACCATTATTACATCCAGACATTTGCGTTTGGTTAAACTGTAGTTTCATTCATCCTTGGATAAAGTTTTTCTGTAATAAGCCATGAGATAATCAATTTGTTCTTCATCATATTAGGATAAAATAGATCCAATGGCTACACTACTAGCATTGGTGTCTATAAAAATTTAATCAAATTGAGGGTGGACTAAGACAGGATCTTTGGTTAAAGCCTTTCTAAGTGAGTTGAAGGACTGTTCAAGAGATAGCTACACTCAAATTGTACTACTTTTTCAATAGATGAAATAATGGTTTTTCATATTAGAGAACTTAAGTATAAACTTCCAATACTGACCTACCATTCCTAATAAAGACTTCAATATCTTATAAGGTTTTAGTTGGAGACATTTTGTTAATGGACCTGAATTTTACTGGAAGAGGATGAATTCCATCCAAAGAGACCTTACGACCTAAAATTACAATTTACTTTAAAAGAACGAACACTTTAAAGTTTGAGTTTTAGAGAGGAATACTGAATCTTCTTAAAAACCTCAAATGAGTGGTCTAAGTGTTCTGTAAAAGTTTTTGAAAATAAGGTGATGTTATATAAGTACTAGTACACAAGTCAACTTTAAATTTTGAAGCACTCCTCCAAGAACCACTGGAAAATAGTAGGGGTATTACTTAACCCTTGAGTCATCCCAGTTAATTCATATAGACCTTTGCTGGAATTTTAAGGCATATTTGGCTTGATCTTCAGGTTCTAAATCAATTTTCCAGTAACCACTGGCTAACTCCATGGCGGAAAAATACTTAGGACCTGCAAACAATCAAATGGACTCATCAATCCTCAGAAGAGGATAACATTCATAATGGGTTACAGCATTTAGCCTTTGATAATTCATGACAATTTGGCGAGATCATCTTTCTTCTTTACCAGAAATAAAGGGGAAGCCCAAGGGCTATTGGATGGTAATAATAGCCCAGTCTCCAATGACTGGTTCAACTCTTTAGCTGCGCTTCTTCATTTTTCAATTTTATGATAAGGTTTAGCTTGTATAATGGGATGTTCCCTTCTCAACAGTATTGTCACTTTACTTATCTTAACAAAATCATAGGTATGTTTCCCAAAGATATCCGATTATTATTCAAGCAATTGATGCAGTAATTTTTCTTGCTCTTTGGAGAGATATTTTACCAGAGTGGGGGTTATGGTAAGAATCACCTTATTAGATTCCAGCACAAATGTCCATAAACTTCCAAAGGCTTTAATCATAAACCCAGGAGAGAGGCAGCAATTTAACATAGGCTATGGAGGTTTTCTGATCCATAGTCTTTGGCTTATCAATAAAATTTGCCAGCAGGATGGGAAAAGCTCCTGTGTAAGCATAAATCAATACCTCAGGATATAGTAAAATTTCCATAATAGAAGGTTTTGAAACACCCTTAGTTTGCAATAAATGTCTTTAGTAATAGAAAAATGTAGAAAGGTGTTGATAATAAATTTAAGATTTTGGAGAATAATGATCAAAGTTATAGAGAAAATAGGCATACCTTTTTCAATTTCAGCAGTCTTTGGTGGTAGAGTAATTCAAAGTCCTTCCGGGTGGTATTGTTCAGAATAAGACCTCTTTGACCCTCCCAATAAACAAACTTGACGTTTGGTGTGTTGAATCATAATTATTTTCTTATAAAAGTAAATGGACTATATAGCATAAAAGAGATAAATATGTTCCAGGGTAATTAATGATTCCATCAAACTCTTGTAAACGCTTATTTCCCAAAAGGATATCATACTTTAAATTATCCAAAACAATAGAAGGTCCTATAAACACTAACTTTTAAATCTTCAAAAAGAGGAATGTAAAAGTCCTGATTAATCATGTACAATGGGGTCCTGCAGCACCTTATTCTTCATAATGGAAAATATAAGGAGTAATCTTAATTCTTTTTACCAGTTTAGATATGATGCTATTTACTGGGAGCTAGCATTAAAAATGGCCATAAGTTTGGCCTGAGTTACTTGTAGAACTATCCGGGTGATTAGACTTCCAAATTGAGAAGTTAGTGCCAACAAGAAAGGCATCACTTGACCTTGGGTTGGGACCATCTAGTATAAAAAAAAGAAAGGCATCACTTGAGAAGAATGTTCAATTGTATTAAATCCTTTAGGAATTTAGTCACTTTGATTCATACCCAAATCATTATCAAGATGATAAGTTTTAGTTGTTTTATCTTTTTTTCTTCTCATCATCTTTCTTCTTATAAAAATGGTCCTCAGTATGTAAATAACGGTGGCAATAAAAGCATTGAAAGCCCCTGGTATATTCAGATACAACTTATATCTTGGGACAAATAGGTTTCAAGGGTTTATAGACTCTAATTCTTTCATATTATTGAGGAGATAACTCCAGCAAGGCTTCTTTATATCAAGGATACTTTAAAAGTCCTTATTAACACTGATAAATTATACTTGCAATTGAGTTCTTGCGGAGAAGGCTGACATAACAGTGATAATGGTATTCTATATATTTAATCTGCCACAAGCCACCAAATTTTGAGCTTTACAATAAATTTGGTGAACAAGGTCCTTGATAGTTTCGTTCTTAAGAGGCTTTATCCACATAAAGGCCAGTCTTTAGAGTGATTAAGATTGCTCACTCCTAAATTCTTTTAGTAAAGCTTCTTTGACCTATTACCAAGTGGTAAAATTCATCAGATGGGGTATTATTATGTCTTGAGCTAGACCATTATGACAGCTAGGTAAAAAAACTCATTTTTGGAATATTTAAGGCTTTTTAAAAGTCTTTTTAACAAAAATAAAGAAAGATAATGCTCCCTTTTCCACAGAAAACTTATCATTAAATACCAATTTAAACTCATTGATGCATTAGCTGATAGGTTCTACACCTGGTTGCTCCAGTTGGGTGAAATATAAGAATCAAGCTAAAAAGAATTTTCGGTATAAATCAGCAATTTCTGTATGGACTTTGCCATCCAATAAATTAGTTCATTTTGGCCTACTTTAGCGTCCAGTTTTTGGGTTAACTCAAAGATTTGCTCCTGTAATGCCTGGAATTGAAGCTTAAATGAATCAACTAAATTTGAAAAATAATACCTATGGATTCCAACTTCTGTGACAAGGTATCAGAATCCTTGGCTTAATTACTTAAATTGTTCAATTCATTGGATAATGAATGTAATGACAAAAGGGGTTGATAGTTATTCAATATGAAGTTAGGTTGCACTCTTCATCTACCTTATGAAATTGAACTCATAACCATTTAATCCACTTGGTGAGCAATTTAGGGTTATTTTCAGAAGAATAGTTAGAATCTAAGGCGCTTGGGAGTTCTAATGGTCCTGAGCCCTTGGAGGTCCTACAGGACCAGGTGGTCCAGGTGGTCCTCCAAGTCCAGGTCCTCCAAGTCCAGGTGGTCAACATGGTCCTGATGGTTCTACAGGACCAGATGGTCTAGTTGGTCCACTAGGTCCATCAAGTCCACTGAGCCCAATTGGTCCAGAGAACCTGTTCTTCCTGGAGAACCTTAAATTCTGAGTGGACACATAACCCCAGGGGTTTCTTTCACATTGCTAACTCTAATTTAAAACTTTGAGTATAACAGTTCTTCTTGGAGGAGACGATTCTTAGACTCTTCTTCATTGACTGAATTTGATTGATTATGTGGGTAAGATTGTTTCTCCTTTTTATGAGTTTTTTGAAATCGCTCCATTAACTGAGAGTTGATAACATTTGGATGATCCATAATCCATTTGAGCGATTTGTTGTTGTACTTCATTAATAATTTTACAATTGTTGATAGTTGCATCACAATTGTCTCTGCTGAACTCAGAGGCATAATTGTAAAATTCAGAGTCTTTGTTGTTCATGAATTGAAAACCTTCCAATAGTTTAATTATCCCTTGATGTAGGATCCCCTTTTTGTAATAAGTGGTATAAAGTGGATGCACAAACTGTCGCAGATATATCCCAGTTTTAATCCCAGGCAATTGTTAGGTTTGATATAAAACCTCATCTTGGAGGGAACAGCACTGGCCTTAGACTGGCTAGAAAGAATTTCAGGTAAAACACCACATCCTGGAGTTGCTGAATGGTTTCCTTAAAGCTTTAGGTTGCATTTAGAAATTTGAAATAATACTTAAATTGGGAACATTTAGCTCCATATTGGCTCAGAATTCCAACATGGACGGAGTTCTTGGAATCTCAGTCCTAGTAGACTTCACCCATTGTGATAAAATACCCATCTCGTTGTCATAAAATTCTTCAGGTAAAAATGATATTACATCTATGTGATAGACGGTTTCACAATATTGTAATTCAGAGGCTCTCTGTAGTGAGCACCACTTTTGGAATTTATTATTATACGCCAAGAGTATCAGATATTTCTTTAAGTTACTTAGATGGAGCCGCAACTCTAAGAGAGAGCTAAATATAAAAAGTAAATAAAAGCTCACAAAAAAGGCTAACTTTATAAGTGAAAGCCTCAAATATTTATAGGTTTTGTGGTAGTTCTCTTCTAATCAGTTTATTTCAATTTAGAGCAATCAAATCTTCTCTATTCCTGATCAGGATAGACTAGATCTCTCATATCTGACTTGATAAGTTTTTTATAATCAAATTCTGCATCAGTAACAATTGTTGGAAAATTATGATTTGAGGAATTGATGAGGGTTGAATCAATTGAAATCCCAACTGTGGGAAAAGGGCAATCAGCATGAAGGACTAGGCGCTGCATTATGACATCACTGTAAAGCCTAAAGAATCCCTGACAACCTCTGCTGAGTATGATGCTATTATACCTATAGGAGATGATTTGGTACCAGTTGATAATAGAACTAATACAATTTACTCTTTTTCTGATAAAACTACTATGTTACTTACCTGGAACCCTCAATATTAGAGCTTGGTAACGCGATTTTCTGTTTGAGTTCATAAGGTTCCTGTTCATGCCACTTTGACAATGGCTCCCTTGTAAATTTCATCTCATCAAAATTAATAAGCGCATCAAGATAGCGCCTAATTATCCTACTACATGGAGTATGGTTTGGAAGGACCACAATTTACTTGGTCCATTGGGTACTATTCCTTGTTATCTATCCATTTTAAAGGTTGTCACTGAATACCTCATCAGTTGCCCTAGTAGACCCAAGTCCGATCTCCTCCAAAGGATCCAAATTATTTGCAATTCCTCCGCTTTCAGACACTATGGCAAACTTTATCTCTCTTGGGGCATAGGGTCCAATGGTATCTAAAACCTCTTAAGATGCCAAAATGGTGGTCAAAGCTTGGGCTTGCCTCTTAAAAATAAAATTGAATATACATAATTGAGTTCCATGTAAGGGGCTCTTTGATGCAAATACCCCCTCCTGAAGTAGACATATAGAAGGACATGCCTATATACTTACTAAAATTGACTACTATTCCTCCTAAGTCTCAGTTCATAGTCAACACCAAGGTACCTGTAAGTATTTTGCCTGGATATTTACTATAGATATGAGACGTGGTTAATCCATCCATCAAGAGGACCTTACCTGCCCTGGGATTTTATATACCACTTACTCTGGATCTATCTCAGTGCTGCTGGTAAACCTAACCAATAAATCTAGGGCAGTGAAGCTAAATACTCCAATCACTTATGTTCAATTACTCCCTGTAGAAACAAATGATGATAAGTATAGCTTTAGGACTCTAAGGGATTTAGGCTAGTCTCCTTCTTTAATAAACTTAATAAATGTCTTTACTAGGTGCGAGTTAACCATTGAACAATGAAGCATGTTGAGAAGTTGCTAGAAGAGTATTATAACTTTTCTTGAAATCCACCTATAACTTCAGAAAAAGAGTGGTGTCCCACATCAAGTTGAGACTAGAGAAGCTAACTATATCCAATCTCATACCTAATGGAAGAGTAGGGTCAAGGAAGCTCAGGTGGCTGTTGAGCTTAAGCCGATGTTTGAGGCAGGATTGTTGGTTCCTTCCCATACCTCACGGAATTTCCTTTCTTTCTAGTTTAGAATTAAGACAGTAACATCAGGTGGCGATGAACTATCAATGGCTCAACTCTATTATTAATAATGACAGCTACCCTTTGCCTTATGTCAATGACTGTCTCCACTTGCTTTCTGGGTCCCAATAACTTTTTACAATGGATCTAGCTAGCAGATACTGACAAGTAGAGCTTGCACCCAAGGATTAATCTAAGTGCCTGCTCCTAGCTAATAAGGGGCTATCTTAGACCAACAATATTCCCCATGGCCTTTAAAAGGCGCCTGCCACATTCCAACACGCCATGGATGTGATCCTGAGAGAGATGAAGCTATCCTGCTTATTTTGTCTAACTTAATGATTTTATTGTAGATTCAAGAACCTTCAACAGCCATCTGGAGAAACTCTGAGAAGTCTTCATTTGTCTCAGAAAGGCTTCCATTAAGCTCAAGCCCATAAAATGCTTTTTCTTTCAGTCCAAGATGGAATTTCACAGGTATAAAGTCTCAAAGCATGGGATTTAGTCCATTCCTAATAAAGTTGCAGCTATCAAGTGGATGTCACTCCCCCATAGCCCCAGGGAATACAAGACTTACTGAGCATAATGAAATATTATCGCCAAAACTATTACTTGGTTTAATGACCTATATGAAACACTTTATATCTCCTGAAAAAAATGTTCCCTTTAGTTGGTGGTCTGATCAGAAACTGATTTAGAGATGTTGAGGACCACCCCTTATACTAAAATTGTTGCAATTTGGTCTAACCAACCATTCAATTATTTTAATTTATTATATCTTTATTTAAGTTGAAGGGCTCAATGCCTCAGTCCTTGACGCTGATCTTAATCTGTTGTTTGAATTATGATGGATTGCCTTGATGTGAATGTCAATCAGTCAAATGAAGTTATTTTAGATTACCTTGCCCATGCGCCCACGTTTTTGTATGTAACTAGTAATTGATAGAATTTATTACTATTGATTTACTCTGGGCCATGACAAGAATAGCTACCAAGGGTCAAATTCTTGCTATCCTACCAGCAATATCCCCCTTAATACTTACTACCGATTTAGAAGGCTTTATGATTTCATAAATTAAATCACTTTATTATTGTTATATACTATTGTTATATTTTCTTCTTTGGCCACCAGTATAAAAAGTAGCCATTAAGGGTTTTATCCTAAAAGTTTCAAGACAATGATTTCTACAAATCTCCAGAAAAACTATGCATTGTTTGGTACTCTACTGTGTAGTTTATTATGATGGTAATTAACAATTGAAGGCTCATTTCTTTCACCTATTTTGTAGAAGCTTTATAATGAAAAATCTTGATGAATAAATTCCTTTTTCACTTTTTATTTGAGGTTACTGTCTTCATACATTCCCCTTTGTTTCTTTCTAAAAGTTTCTGACCTGTGAAGTTGTATGTTAAGCCTAAGGACTGATTACAACATTTAGTGCTCAATACAGTTGCCACTTTTGGTACCCTGTTTTTGACTTACAAAAACCCTAAAATGTTATACTTCAAGGATAATTTTCAGATAACCCACCGTACATTCCTTATAGTGAACCAAACTACGAAGCTTTTTGAGTACTAGCATCATGGCCCTATTTGACAAATCTTTATTTCAAAATGATCAGTGAGAGAAGCAGTTTCCACTATCTTTAGAAATTGGAGCTGAAATATTTATGCAGCCTAGTCCAATCTCAGGAATAGAAATTAAAGTATTGAACTCTCATTTGTCTAAGTCTGTCTAGAAACAGTAGAAGGCTGAATAAAAAATTATGGCAGAGTGGCAACACTTTACTAGAATAGTAAAACAACTCTGCCAGAGACTTAGGCGTACTATGCATAAGCGTAGACATGCGCATTGCCAAGCCAATTCACCAGTTCTATTCTAACGATTCTACGAAATAAGTTGTGTCTAATGTTCCCAATGTATTACTGGATATACCCCTATCAGCTGTTACAACCTGTCCAGCAGCAGAGGCGGCTGCTTCTGTTAGCTTTTACCTCAAGTTACTTTGGAGACTTCTCGTTTAGTGAACCCAGTCAACTTACCCAAATTATTTAGTAATATAGATATCTATATCTTCATATGATTATTTGAAATCATGATGTTAAAACCAATGACCATACTAAACTGGCCATACTGATGTATTTACTGTATCCTTGTAGTCAGGAGCTAGTATTACCAAAAATAACTGAAGTTGAAATGTCTTACCTTAATGCAGAAAAAAATCCATTGGAGACTTTGGAGCAGAACAGATGATAGGACAGTAAAACGCTTCCCTAGCAAAATACTTTAAAGAAAGTGAGAAAGTGTTAGCCTTTGCTTTATTTTTTTACTATGTGGCTCAAATATTGTATGGGGCCCAAGTTCTGAGTTATTATGATGAAAAGATCGTTTCCCTCATGACTGCAAGCCTCAAATAGAATTTTATTGGGCCATGTTACCCATTTTAAATTTCAATACCACTATCAATAAAATGTATAATTACCTCTGGAGCTGTGCCCTTACTTTTGGTTCTCCTAATACTAAGCCATCCAAGAAAGAGACAAGTATTTATCTAATGACCACAACTATAGACAAAGATTTTGGAAAAGCTCCATGCGGAGTAGAAAATGGATATTATATATCTGCCAAAAGTTTCAAATCTCAGCTAAAGATTTACATATAATGGAACGCTGAAGTGTCAGAGAAACATACCCTATGAATATAGCAACTGAGTTTTATATGCCTCGGCATCCTCAAGAGGACACTGTTTTCTTTATTGTTTGAGCAAGCAGATACTCTTGACATTCACATGCTCACTGGCCCAGATAATCATGATGAGTGTACTTATGTGTATAATAACACGTACAATATACCAGTTTGGACAATTGTGGAAAGCGGAGCATTCATCAAAGTAGTTTCTTCAGCACTAATAAAGAAACTTGAGACTTAACTTGATATTGACCATCACAAAACATAAGCAGTGTGGGACCTAACGACATTACTGCACTAGGAGCATATAGATCCTTGCCTCTGAGGTTTATTAGTGTTTTGTCTGCACTTGCCATCTTTTTTCTCATGACAATTTTAAATTACTTATTGATACCTCTTTCACGAGAAAATATGGGCTTAAAGCCAACCTTGAAAACAATACTTTAGATATATGGAACAGCATGTTTCATTGTGGTATACTAAGAAAGACCAGGGGAAGAATGTGGCCTGGTGGGCACGGTTATCAAGCGCTCTGTTGACACTACCAATGTTGAAGTGCCAACAACAGATGAGGCCTTGACAAGTGGCCCTTACAGTTAAATTGATTTAGCAGATTTTACGGATTTTCTCCATTACCAATAGAAGTTGCATCTTATTCCTAGCTTAAGCCTAATTCTCAACCTTCCTTAATTGTGTTGGTGAGTCTAGTGAGTGAATGATTCCTATTAAGTATAGTAAAGGTGGCCAATGCACTTTAAATTTACCTCAGCATTATTTTGAAGCCCGTTGGGATTCCACTCTGTGCTGGAAAAGTGTACTATTAAACCAGGGCATCAAGCCCTTTTCAGAATGGGTATAAATTTACCAATACCTTTAGGCTATTATTAAAAGATACTGCTTCCAATTCACTAATCCAAAAAGGATCCCACTGTTGCTTCTAGTGCTATTTATCCTCACCAAAAAGAAATCAAGGTGTGTTTGGAAAACTCCTACCCTTACCTGGTGAACATTAAAAAGCATCAAATAATTGTTTAAGTATATGTGCTGCCTGGCCTAGCAACCTCATCATTCTAGTCATCGTCTAACCCCCAATCAATTCTGTTTTAGAATGTTTGGTCAAGTGGGGGATAATGTTGCAATTTGAGTTTGACCAACCGTTCAAATATTTTAATTTATTTAAAGCTGTATTTTAGATGAAAATTTATTCCTTAGTGTAATGGAGTAAATTTCGTTCATTAATCCCTATAAATTGAGATATTATAAATGGTGTCACAACTGATGGTTTAGATTAATTCTGACGCGGTTTATAATTTTAATATTATCATTTCTTAAAAAAATGGAGATTATGACTTGATCCCACTAAAAAGCATGAAATTTATACAGTTTACACGCCTAATTTATTTCATAATTCTAGCTTGACAAATGAATTTATATTCTGGCATATCATATTCCAACGCTCCCAAGTTGAAATTCTATCTTGTTTCTTGTTGCCCCATCCTGAGTTCCCACCATTTGTGGGATCCCTCAACTTATAGGCTTATCTTGAATAAATGATTAATTTTTCTTGATCTTTATTTTAATATATAAAGCATTTCAGTTGGTTCAGTTTAGTTCTCAGGCTAAATAAAGATCTGTTTAGAATTGCAAAACATAGAAATCTCACTCAACAGGCGCTGTAAGCTGCAAACTCATGGCCTCAGAAGGTGTGGGGCCATTCTGAGGTGCAATGGGCCTGTTGATCTCGCCACACCTTGAACTGGCTGAGGTCCCCAGTAGAGACTCTTGTAAGTGCATATTTCCAGTAAACGCATGCTCCTTGGGTCCAGACAGGTGGCTAGAGGCTGGAAGAATATCAGCCGCCACATCAGACCTCCGTTTAGATATCAGGGACGCGGCTGATAAAAGTTTAGACTGGCCTTCCAGTTGGGATGCAAAAGCTTTAAGAAGGCGAGCCAGAATGACAGATGCACTGCTGCTCAAGCGACGTTTAGATGGGCTGGGAGGTAGGTAAACAACGAGTGGCAATGGGCTACAAAAGTGAAAAACAACTCAGCAAAAAGCCAGGCTGTCACATCTCCAGGTCCTACAAGTCTGGGCTTAGGAAAATGTTGGATTATGACGTCAGGTTGGGATTCCCCATGAAGGGGGTTGGAATAGAGCTGTTGGTGAGAGTGCAGATTCACGCATGGAGCAGAGATAATCTTGCCCATAGAATGCCAAGATACTGGTGGTGGATTGCTTTGCTGATCAGAGAAAAGTTTGTGAAGTTTAACACAATGGTCCCAGTTAACAGTGGAAGGCAACAAAGTCACCAACATGACCATGATGTCCCAGTCGTTGTGTGCCCCATAATTCCACATTGGCGGGTGTTGCAAGATACTGAAAAGAATGGTTTGAACTAAAAAAATGGTTTTTAGCAATGGAATTTTTATTTGAGATTTTAGTAATGAAAATCAACCATCAATTCTCCCTGTGAGGGATGCCAGCTTAGATGCCTGGTCAGTTTGGGAGTAGCTTTGGGATGCAGGAGATTGGACACCTAAGTTTATGTTCAAAACTGGTGAAACTTCAATTGAGTGAAGTTGTTCAATTAGAACTGACTCCAAAAATTGTTGGTGATGGGACGAGTATTCATCAATTTGCCCTCAGGCACCCAAATTGCAGGTTTTCTGTGATTATGCCAATTCAAGTAGTAATATCTCTCTCAACAGGTAAGGGAGCTTACCAGGGCCATCCCATGTAGGGACGGTCCCAAGTGGTCAGGAACGGGTTTGGAATTCCCAACCCACCCACACCTGAATGCTCTGGCACTCATTCAGCCTGTGAGGTTTGGCAGATTGAGGTTTCAATGCTAATGGGGAAGGTTCGATGCTGCTGCTATTTTTGCTAAAGTTTTGATGCTGACGCCATCTTTGCTGAAGTCTTAATGCCATTGGCTATTTTTGCCAAATTTAAGGTCAGCCTAGAGGAAGACTCGCCTCATCCGTCCTGTGATGGTCCCTAATTGCCAAAATCTTGGTGCAGATTTTTTCAATTCACCGTAACAATTTTCCAGTTGTTATTACAGGGATGGGCGGCGAAATTTTTAAAGGATAAGTCATAACCCACCGCTTTTCCACCACATGGGCGAGGTTTCTCTGGGAGATGAGGGGGCGGCTGGCCTCTTTAGACCTTTTTTCAAAGGAAAAGGAAAGCCACCCAGTCCAAGTGTAGGGGATAATCCCCTGGACTTACAATAGGTCTAGCTTGGAGCCAATTTCTGTGTACCAAATTACCACTGAGAACCCGCGCTTGACCACCACTATTATTTGCAGAACTCAGGAGGTAAAGCAATTACTTTTACAATGTTACAATATATATGCAACTGCAGAGGTTATGGTGAGGTATGTGTCCTCAGTGGTGAGGGTGGTTAAATATTCCTCTCTATTTTATGATGCAAAAACTTATCCTGGTGGTATACTTACACCTGACGAAGATTTTTTAAGGAAGTGTTGGCTGTATCTGCAATTATATAAAGACTAATATGGCTACTTTTTATTGTCTGCTACTCTTTCTTCCCCTTTAGTGTATCAGCACAACTATCTCAGTGGATACAGGAGCCTCTGAGCAATTTATTGACCAAGACATAGCCGACTATCTTGAACTACTTACCTGGTGGTATGGTTAGGGAGGGGCCTCCCAAGGTATTCACACGCTGAAGGTTCAGGGGTGGTGGATTATCAAGTTGATAAGTACCATTTGGCAGACCACTTTTGAGAAATCAGAAATCTCTTGTACCTATTTTATAAGTGAAAATGTGGCGCAAATTTGATGTCAAAATCAATCTGAAGCTAATACCTTGGCTTTATCTCTGAAGAATGGGCAGGAAGATGTGTCTCCCTGTCTGAGGAAAATACTCAGGGAAACTTGCCCCAATTGCCAAAGGCACACACGCTCAGCCTTGCATCTCTTGAAGTCCACGTTGGAGGTATTTTTACCTTCATGTTTGGAAGGGTTGCTATCTTCTTTTGATGTGGCTATTGCTAGTGTGTTGCCAGCTCATTTGGAGCTCAATTTGAGTTCAAACCTACAGTTGATCTGGTGCGGATTTCTTCGCCCATCTACCCTTTAACTTTGTTAGAGGAAGCGGCTTTGTATGTATTGGTTAAGGAGCAGTTAGCAAAGGGTGCTATATTTCAGCGCACCTTTCTGGTATATTCTTCACTTCTCTTTGTTTATAAAGCAGATGGTACTTTATGCCCATGCGTAAACTATGGCAATTTGATCAATGTCACAGTTCCAGATCTGCATCATATACCAGAGGATTCAAAAATTTCTCGCTATGTAGAGATTACTAAAGTTTTCTTTAAACTAAATTGCTTGAATGCATCAAATCAAGTCTGTATTAAGAAGGGTCAGAAATGGCTAACCGCAAGCAAACTAAAAAGTAATTTTCCAGTTTTGATTAATGCCCTTTGGAATTAAAAATGCACCTTCTATTTTCCAACATCATATAGATGCAGCTTTGGAGCGCCTTCTAGGAGTATGCACGGTTGCCTAATGGACAATCTTTTAATGTTCTCCCTGAACAATTTTCCCATGAAATCCATTTGCGGCAGGTGGTGGATCGTTTGAAGGCAGCCAATCTAACGCTGAAGATCAGTATGTGTGAGTTCTTTAGATCCCAGATCACCTTCCTGGGCAACGTCGTGTTTGACCAAGGCCACATAATAACTTCATATAAGGAGAAGGCGAACTTCAAGTGGCCCACCCTGAATTTGGTTAAGAGATTGATGAGTTTTTAAGGTCTTGTACGTTCCTTAAAAATTTTTCTAAATCCTTCTGAGGTAGCGGTGCCCTTGTATAAGGTGAGTGGAGCCAAGGTTCTCCATGGTCCTCTGTTCTGGAGAATTCCTTCCAAGCGGTAAAGTGCACCCTGGTTCTACGTCAGTCCTTCTCCATGTGGACCCTGAAAAGGAGTTCATTGTGGCTACTGATGCCTCCAGCTTTGCAATAGTGGTTGCCTTGCTGCAAGTGGGCAAAGATTGAGAGGAGCATCCTGTGGGATATTTTTTTAGGAAAATGTCCCTGACAGAGTTGAGCTACGCCATTTATGACAAAGAGTTACTAGCAGTGGTGGAGGCGCTGACACACTGGAGTCATTTACATGGCTCTTCCCAACCATTCCACGTTTGTACGGGTCACCATGCCCTACTGTACTACTGCGCCCCTCATGACCTGACCTTACAGCAAACCCGCTGGCATGAAGCACTGGCCAATTTTAGTTCTATTATGAGTTTACAAAGAGAAAGGAGAATGGTTTAGCTGACGCTCTGTCAGAACCCTGTCTTAGCTCCAGATCTAAATGAGGTGTAGGTGCATAAACCCAATTGGTAATTCTCACAAGTAAGATTGTATCACAGTAGCCTGGCCCCTGGCATGTGTGCCAGCACTTGCTCCTCTGGAAAACGCCAAATAATATGGTATGTTAAGGAAGGTTGTCCTTTATCAGCCCCTGTCATCAGAATATACTATGGTTCTCGCTAAGAGCACATTAAATCAGGAAGATATTACCAGGGGTTATCATCTGAAGGACGAAATTGTGTGATTTCAGGTCCACTTATGGGTTCCATCTGGACCACTCCGCCTGGAAATTATTAGGGTCCATCATGACGGGATTACCATTGGAAAACCTGGGAAGGCAAAGACCATGGAACAGATTCGCTGCACATATAGTATGAAGGGATTGGCCGCACAGGTTGCTAGGTATTGTAAGGAGTGCCTGGTCTGCAACAGGATGAAGCCAAATCAGCAGCCTCTTGTGCAGTAGTTGGTACCTGTTCAAAAGGCAGAGTGACCCTGGTCGTATCTTTCAGTCAAATTTTATTGTGGAGTTACCTGTGTTCAAGGGCCATGATGCTATTATGGTAGTGGTGGACCAGTTTACAAAATTCGCCCACTTCATTATGTGCAACACCTTAATCACAGCGACAGCAATGGTCAGACTCTTTCTCATGTGTTTTCTCTCCATAGGGTGCCCCATGAGATTATCAGTGACTGCAGACCCCAGGTCACATCTGTGTTTTGGAAGGAGTTGAAAAAAACTCTTTGAATTCATCCATGCCACTCTACTGCTTACCACCCCCCATCAGATGTGCAGTCAGAGTAAGCAGACCAGTGCCTTAAGCAGTTTTTGCGGTGTTATACCGCAGCCAATCATTTTTACTTGGCTTCCCATCTTGCTCTAGACCAATTCAGCTATAACAACGCCCAGCATGCTTCCATTGGGTGCTCTCCATTTTTCGCCAACTATGGTTTTAACCCTTCATTTTATATGGAACCCAGTTGCGGGACCAGGTTTGAAGCGGTCACAGAATTTGCTAAGTCCATCAAGGGGTTAACATCAATCTGGTGGCTGCCATGAATGTGTACAAGGATAACGCAGATGGTAAGTGACTGGTGGGGCCAGCCTACAAGGAAGGAGATCTCATGATGCTGGATGCTAGGAATATCCCAATAAAGCAGTCATTCAGGAAAATGGGCCCAAAGTGATAGGACCATATCACATTGTCAGAAAGGTGGGTCACGCGTCATACCAGTTGGATCTCCCTTCATCATTTCAGATCTTTGCAGTGTTCTATGAGAGCAAGTTGTCCTTGTTTGAGGGTCCCTCGCCTGAGATCCCAGAGGCATACCTTGTGGAAGGCACCCCAGAGTGGGAAGTAGAGGAGGCAGTAGCCTCCCATCATGCAAAGAGAAAACTGAATTATCTAGTATTGTGGAAAGGATTTGATGCAGCTAAAAACAGCTGGGTCCCAGCACAGGATTGCATAAATGCATAGGACCTTATTAATGCATTCACAATTGTTTCCCAGATGCATCTTGGCCTATGGCCAAATCAACAGTCGTTGCCATGAAGCTGGCCCCTTCCCAAAAGAACTTTTGCTGGCAGAAGCTCCTGGATGAGGGGTAGAGCCCCAAAAGAATGAGAGGGTAATGTCATGGCTAGATGACATGATAGTTAGCACAGATTGTAAAAACAAAGCAGAGCATTAAAGGCCAAGAGGAGCAAGTTGATGAACCTTCATGACCTGAAGCACACCCTGGACCAACGCTGGGTGAGGGAAAATTATTATCAAGTTGGTTCAGGGGGTGCATGTGATAGACATGGGGGCTTTATAGCCTTGGCCATTCAGTGCACAAGTTATATTTTGAATAAGGATGGGTCATTTACATTTAGTGGAAAATAAGTCTTTGAAACCCTTTAAAATACCATATTGTCAAATATGATAAAATCTAGTTGCAATCAATCACCAAAGTTTTTTCATACTTGAGCTACTGTATCACAAAGGATGGCAGTTTACAGCGATTTGTTGTATTGGGCGCAGTACATTGCTCAACATAAAACAACCCCAACTCCCTATAATTAATATTTCACAACTAACCTTCTTTGTTGGTTGTCTGGTTTATTAGAAGCATGTTCATTTATTTTGTTTGTGTGCATATGTTTAGTCTTGTTTGCTAGCCTCCATCCGGCCTGAAATAACCAAATGTATGCCATCCTTGCTATGGAGCCTATGTGCACCATCCTTCTTTGCAGTGCTTTGTTAAACCCTCTTCTCAGAGGAGTGTTCCCTGGTAGTGGGGTGGGAATTCTCCCACCACCTCTACTGGAACTGGAGCGTTACAGACAAACTTCTAACATTATTTGTAGCTATCTACAATATAAAAGCTAAAATAATCTATTTAGATCATTTAGTAATTTTAATAACTTGAATAACTCTTAGAAAATTGGCCTTATTCTCTATTTCCTTAGTATATATTATAAACAATTTTAAACAAGGTTAAATTAACCCATAAAAGGTAGAAATTTGAAATCTAGCATGGAGGCTCTGCCCAGAAATTTGTAATTCAGCTGTGGACTCTTTTATTTTTAGCTTTCATATATTTGAAAAAGACTTAAATTTTATTATATGTTTATATAAATGATGTAAGTAAAAAAATTGTATGCAAAACATTATAAAAAAGTAAGAAGCCTATGTTTATTAAATTTAGTAAATATATATGCATCTTGTGTCTTTAATTATTGATTATGTAAGGGATTTCATAAATTAATTTTGCAAATAAAAAATAAATATATATATCTCTCTTTTTTATAGGTCATAAAAACTTATTTCTATTAAAATTACTTAAATATGCAAACCTTAGTATATATGTTCCACTTAAGTGATAGTTTCATAAGTAGGTAAGGTATCTTAAATTTAAGAAATGCAACTACAAAATTAAAGAATTGTGAATTTATATCTATCATATTAATATCAGCTTTTGACAAAATATCTAATAAGCACACAAGAAATGATTTTTAATCTGACATGGGAGTTTTAGTTCAAAATTTGTAGTTCCATTAAGAAACCATTTACATCTAGTATTTATTAAAATATAAACCAGCTCTGACTTTTATTTATGAATTCTATTATAAACAATATAATCTTAAAAATTGAGTATTAAAATATTCTAAAAACCAATGAGTATACATTTATGCTTTATGATATTATATGCTGTCAAGTGTAGAGTTATTAAGTAGGCAAGGGAATTTTCAAACACAATCTAATAACAAAAAGTACAAAAATATATTACTTTATAGATAAAAATATCTCTTATCATATCTACTAAACTACATAAACTTGGATCTGAAATTTTAATTTGGGAAAATTTTTAGTTCATAGATACCTTTTAATAAACTACTTATAAAATTTATATAAGTCAAATACAAATTTCAAGTTTTATTAGGTAATTGTACACTAAACCTATTCAAAATTTGGACTATATTAAGATTAATTCTCCCCAACTAAAATATCTACATACACAAATTTGGTATGTATATGCCTCAATAGTATTAGGTCTCAAGTAAATAGGGCTTTCAAAATTTTTCTTATCAATGTATATATATATATTTGAATCCTAATTATAAATCTAATTTTCATCATATCACCTAAACTACATAATCCAGAACTTTCAAATTCAATAGTGAAGTTTATGGTTTATAGGCACCTACTAAGAAACTATACAATCAAACTATCTGAGGTATCTATTTATGGCCAGGGAATGAGTATTTTATTTTTATAATGTTTTAGCTATCATTTTAGTGTTCTTCAATTGATCCAATGGGTTTAGTAGGTTTGCTAAGGAAGGGTAATTAGCCTAACTGGGTAAAATATTCTACTACTATGGTGCAGGTTTGGTTTGTGAAAGTTTTTACCCTATACTGGCTAGAACAAAGCATTGTTTCCTCCCATCCCCTCTTATTGTTATTTGATAAAAGAATTGAATAAATATATAGATATTAATTTTACAAAAATAGGGTTGCCTAGAAGGGTGGTCCTTGCCGCTACTAAATCTTTATTTATCTATAGCTTTGCTAAGCAATTTATGGTTATTTGTTTGACTAATATAAAAGCTAGCTGAGCTATTGGGTTTTGTTGATTCAATATGTTCAATAGTTTTGTCCAAGTGGTTGGAGGTTATTTATTTTATAAAATCAAAAATAATCTATAAATCATCTGATAACTATAAATACCATAGCAAATCACAGGTATCTGGATGCTAACCTAAATATAGAATAATTCATGATATATATGTAAGTATATTCACCAACTCCTAAACTAATGAACCAATTCAATTAATTCTGGCACAAATATTTTATGCAACAGGAGAACCACCATGGCAAGTTTTTTCTTAATCAAAATAAGATAAAATAAAAGTTAAGGGTGGTTAGCCTGGCAGGTAAAACTGCTTCCACCCTAGTGCAGGTTTTGAGTTCAAAACCTGTACTGGCTAGAAAAATTCTCAGTGTGGTATATTTGTCCAAAGGTTGACCCACCTCAAATATTTAAAGATAAAATAAAAGTTATATAAAATAAAGATAGTATATACTGATCTTTAAAAAATAAAGTTGTCACTTTCCTTTATAAAAATAGTCAATTTATAAA
Organism: Massospora cicadina; assembly: GCA_022478985.1. Classification (NCBI taxonomy): domain Eukaryota; kingdom Fungi; phylum Entomophthoromycota; class Entomophthoromycetes; order Entomophthorales; family Entomophthoraceae; genus Massospora; species Massospora cicadina. The sequence goes on along the minus strand of JAKSZP010013547.1, from coordinate 46,938 downwards.
TTTGGGGTCAAGGAACAAAAATACAGCACCAGAAAATTTTTTTATCTCTTCATTCAGATATATATATATATGAACCTCTTCCCTTTATACTCTTATTTAACTATCTACATGAATAATTTCTATTTTTTAATTTTCATTTGTAGTCTACTTATAGGGTATTCTACTTGATATTCCAACAGTATTCTTCAAGTGTTGATGAAGTCCACCTGCCCCAATACCTTCTTTCTGTTGCTGAAAGAACTTGATGAAAGTGCTCTCCATGTTTGTCACTCAAGTGAGATGATTTCTTGAAAGGAAGTCAAGATGAGAGTAAAGAAAGTAGAATTTTCAGCCACATATTATAACCTAACTCTTGGTATATTCTATGAAGTTCATTAACAGCTAGCTTATAATTTTCAGCTCTTCAATTTCCCTAAGAATTGTGAACAACAGGTCTAAAGCCTTCCCAAACTGTTTTCTCTTTCTATTACATGTATTACAGGAAATTTCCGGTGCCCAAAGATTTTCCTCATCTATTTTACAGTTAAAGTAATGATAATATGTTGTCTTTATTAATGGAGCCGTTTTACTTTTCTGTGGTACAAAGGTTACTTCACCACACACCCAGAAAAAATTACTCACATGATTAACATTTATGAGTCATATTCAAGATGAATTAATCTGAGATATAAACTAGATAATAAATTAGACTAACAAAATGTAGTTTATGAACCTGACTTTTGTACTCATGAAAATAAATAAAGGTTTGTGCTTGGTATGTACATTTCATATTTTTTTAGCACTAGTGGTGCCCAATATGTATATGTCATATTTACCTCTGAAATCTGAATATTTTTATAACTTCAAATACAGCAATTTACTGAGAAATAAGAGCAGATAGGTTTCCCAAAGCAAAACAACGTTTATATAAAAATGGCTTCTCTAGGAACAAAATATAGTTTACTCTGTGCTTTTAACCTGTATTTGTAACAAAATTAAAAATGAACAACTTTATAATATTTCACTCTGTCAGAAATTTATGGAATGGAATCCTTTATCTAAGAGAATAAGAGCTAACTAACCGTTTTAAACATCATATTTTTATCTCACATTAAAATGGATAGGATTTAAATATGACTCGGAAAGCTTTGGAGTGCTGACCAGTGTATGTAATTCAATAGGAATCAGGTTAACATTTCAGCTAGCAGTTGGTGGTTGTTTGATTGGATATACGTTCAATGGTTTTGGCTAAGCGGTTTGGTGTTATTCGATGATTCAACAGATTCAATTACTTCCTAAAATTACCGATGACCATCTATAATATAAAAGCTAAAACAATCAATTAAAATCGTTTTGTAAATTAAATTATAAACTCGAGCAACGCTGAATAATTCAGCTGGTTTATCTAATAGATGTAAAACAAAGGGAGCAGCTTGTGGTAAGATTTAGGGTAAAATAATAGGTACTTAAAATATTTTTATATAGAGAAACGTTTTCAACTTAGTGAAGTTAGTTATGCCAAGTATATAGGCCATGCAAATACAGGCGGCTAAAACCAGAACTGCTGCTGAAAGCTTCTGCTTGAAAAAATTTGAGGAGCACTTTGACTGTACCTGTACCAATAGGCTTGCTATTATTTGATCATCTGGTGCCAGCTTAAGCGCAACCTGTAGGCTCTCTAAAGCGGATTCATAATCCTGGATTTTATTTAAAGCGACACCTGGTATGATTGAGACATAAGGCAGCCAATAGGTTACCTTGACGGTAATAGCCCTTCGCCCATTCCGGTTTAATACGAATACACTCATTGGCGTGGTAGATGGCGTCGGAATGATTACCGACATTTATAAAAGCCTGGCTTAAGTTGCTGTGGATGATTGCATTTTTCAGAATCGTGTTCAAGTGCTAGTTTATAGATATTAATTGCGTCTTCAAACTTTTGCTCGCCAAATAACTTATTTGCCTTTTCTTTGAGAATATTGACCTCTTTGTTATCAGAAGCATTCTTGGTTTCTATTTTGGAGGGCTGGATGCTTTGTTGGGAGTTCTTCGCTTTTTTCGCTTTGTTTTCAATCAGCGACCTAGCTTTCAATGCCGCCGCAGCCTCTTCAAGCATATTCAAACTTTTGTAAGCGTTGTTCAGTCGAGAATAAACTGCTGAATGAAGCGTGGTGCAGCCTGGAACCAGCCCTTCGTCAATACTTTCCTCGGAAAACTCGAGGAGCAGCTTGCAGTCTTCAACTGCTTCCTTGTATCTTTTGAGTTGGATGTTACAAGTGGCTCGCGAGAACAGTGGCATGGCCGCTTTTGAATTGGTTCGCAGAACTAATTCATCAAATACCTTAACTGCCCCCTCCAGATTTTGCTTCTCAATACAAGCCTGCGCATGCTTGACTAACTCTTCGCCGTTGAGTCCGGAAATATTAACCATCGTCAATCTTAATCAATTTCAGAAAATTCGCTGGCTAAAAATGAAAACGTTTTAACCTGACTACCTTATAATAACTCAACAAAATATCACCAAATTCATTAATAAAATTTAAAAAATTATCATTTCAAAGGTTCTTGTAACGCTGACTCAGAAAAGTACTAACCGTAAGCGTTTTTGTCGTAAATACCCCTTTGCACTAAAGATGAGGCCCATAAAACTCGGTCCAGTTACAAATTGTCAATGCAAAAAAAAAGATTTACGTCAACTAAAGTTTTAAATAAAAACGTATATAAAAAGCATCATTGATAAGCGGCTGTAGAATTTGACAACTGAATATAGCAATAGATGCGCCATAAATGTAACGTTCTTCAAGGTTAAAACAACACAAGGTTCTAGTACTAAAAAAAAACAACACAAGGAACTAAACATCCTAGATACGCAACAAAATCTTTTGAGTGAAAAGAGACAGACTTCTCAACCTTAAGGCCCAAAACGACAGGGTAAACGCAAGCAATGGTGGGTCGGGAACAACTGGTAATAAAACTTAGCCCGTGGTATCCCCTCTCTTGGGTTGGGATCCATTAGTACTGAAAAACGAAAAAATGACCGGAAGAAAATTTTTTATGAGGCGAGGCGTAAAATTATGTTTAAGCTCAGAAAACATTTACATTGCTGTAATTGTCACAGATAAATCTCAAAATAAACGAGAGAATAGAATTTGTCCGGTAAAAATTGGGTAGTTTTAAAGCAGACCATGTGCTTTATTTAAAACCCTACCAAAATGCAATTGTCCCGAAAAGAAATTCAGGGTGTTGCAAGAGCAGTTTTCGGCCATCGCGACAAAAGGTGCGGGTGGCACCTGGGATATTCCATTCTTTTTTTTTTAGTACTAGATGGTCTGGGATATTCCATTCTTGTTATTAGGAAACCAGTGACTTTTCTAGTAGTTTGGACCATCATCACTAATTCCAGGTTCCGATGAGCTCCATAATTAACGAAATAGACAGAAATTTATAAACCTAGTTATTGTTTGTTTGGGTGAAATGATAAGCTACCAAAGATAAATTTTAATCAATTTTCTCAAAAATTATTAAAAATTGTTTAATAAATGACAGTACAATTATGTAAATAGCTTCTGCCATAAGATTTTTTGTATTAAAAATACTATTTTGTAAAATTAGGGTTGATAGTTGTCAAAGTGATGGAGTTGCCCTGACCCTAAAATGGCTTTTCAGCAAAAGTAAATGTAATTTATTCTTAAATACGTTTATAAGTGAGTACTTAAACTACTTTGATTTCAAACTTATTTTAAATATCAATTAATTACTAAATATCTACTACTTTTATGTTTTCTCTTTAAAAACAAGTCAAATAAACTAACTCAAAAATTACCAATATCTTAGTGCCCACTATCTTCAAACTTGTTCGAATATAATGATATTGAAGGTGAGTGTAGGGCTTCCATTTTTTGTGGCTCTACGGTGCTGTGCACTAGAAGACCAACAGGCAATACTTGTAGCAGTCTAAGACTCACAACAAGTATTTTATTTATTTTTAAAGTGCCAAGTCGTGCTTAGGTCCCATCAGCTAAAGTATCCATCCTATATTAAGATCAACAAAGGCTTATTAAAAGTCAGGATAGCAAAAAATAAAGACAAAATTGCGTAACTTTGATTATGGTTCAAATAAGGGGTTTTATATGTTATACATATCAATATAATCCCCATTAAATAAAGGGTGATAAATTAAGTGAGGGGGAGATCTGGATGAGAAGCTCTTAGCCAGGTGGTGCATACTAAATGTAAAAATGCTATTATAGCATTTTTCTGATAGGTAGAGAATATGTTTAGAATGAACTAAGCTAGATGAGACTTTGCATTACTTAGATCAATCATTGGGCAGTGTCATGGCTATATGACATAATTGAGGGCCAGATTGTCAGGATCAAGCTGGTTGTCAGAGGCCAAAGAGTTCAAATTAGCAGGCCTCCCTGACCTTAAACATGCACTGGACCAATTCTGGATAAATGCAAGATATGCCCAGGATGGTCTTGGGAATGTGCATGATGCTCAGCCTAGTGTTTGTCATGGAAATGGCAGAAGAAGTTTAGACTGGCCTGCCAGTTGGGATGCGTAAGCACCCAAAAAGCAAGCCAGAATGCCAGAGGCATTGTTGCCTGAATGACTTGGTATGGAGCTGAGCATTGGGAATCAAAAAATTGTTGGTGCAATGCAACAGTGAGTATAATCCCAATGACAAACCACAATGAGCCCACTCCAGACCCAGGGGGCCTAGCTGCAGGGGGTGGAGTCACTGAGATGGTTTCAATAAGTTCATCAGCATATGGGGTCATGTCAACCAGGGAGGAAAAGAGACAGATTCTCTCCTGCAATTTGGTGGACATAAGGCCACAAAATTCCCATGTACTGTTGCTAGAAGTTTGCAAAAATGGGGTTATATAGCCAAAAATATCAGACTTGATGAATCCAATTGATGATGGAGGGGGCCATAGTGACAAAAAGTACTGGTAGAGCCCATCTGGAGTACAGACTGACAAGCCACCAGGGAAATTCCATCAGGAATGCGGTCAGAAGGAACAATACAAATAAAAAATTGTTTAATTTCTTGGCAAAATTTTATTGAAAAGAAATGAAAAAAATTGACCAACAATTTTCTCATTGCTATGCAACTGATTGAATAGTGGTCAATTGGGGTAGTGACAAGCCAGGATTGGGACCCTCAATTTTGACCTAACTGGTGAATTATTCAGGAATGGGCAGGTTTATTCCTTGAGAACTGACATCAAAAAATTTGGTGTTTGGCTAAGTCGCTGTCAGTTTGACCTTAAATGTCTGAACTGAGGCTCAGCTATGTTTCCACCAGTTGGTGTGACAGTATTTGGCCCAACAAGTGATGGGAATCCCCCAAGGCCACCCCACATGGGGGTGGGTCCATTTGGTTGGGAATGGGCTCAGGATGCCCAACCCACCCACACTCAATTGCTGGGCCATTTGTTTGGTCAGTAGCATCATATCAGCCACAATGCCCAAATTATCAACAGGGGACTTTGAACCCTCATCGATGGCATCCAATGCTATAGCCTGCCCATTGAGGATGGTCCCTGACAACTTTGGTAGGGAGGGGATTTGATTGATTGACCCATTAATCAAATTGGAACTGTCAGGCATTCCAGCTGATAACTCAGTCTTCATGCTTTTCCAGCTATTTGAGATCCAAGAATTGGCCAGATTAACACTCAAATTAAATTTGGTTGATTTCAATTCAACAATCTTGGCGCAGATTTTGCAGATTCCCCATAACAGTTCTGCCAAGGTAAGTGTGGGTACTGGGGGTGGGATCTGAAGTGGAAGAGCCATTACCCAGCACTCGTTCACCACATGAGTGAGATTGCCCTGAGTAACAAGGGGTACCACCATCCTCTTCAGTGTCTTCTTACTTGGGAAGGGGAAAATGGCCCTATCAATGGCCAAAGGGCTTTCCCCAGGACTTACATTACCCTTTCCTTTTTCCAAAGGAAGGGCCCCACCGCCAGGAAATTGCACAAGAGCCACATTCTTGTGCACCTTGGGTAACTTGATCACCATAAACATCGCAATCTTTTGGGGGGACGGGGAGCATTGGGGTGGGATGTGTGGAACGCTTCAACAAGGGTCATGCAATTTGCACAATTGCGCGCCTTGACCCAAATGTTTTCATAGGCCAGATATCCTTTCCAGGCCATGAGATATTGTACCAAACGTCAGGATTTCTGGGATGCCAGGATAGCCTCCACCTCGGCCTCTTCCCCATTATCAACAACAATCGGTTCTGGTTCTGTAGGAATTGTAACCTTGAAGGGCGATAACTGGGAAACATGGAAAACAGGATGTTGCTTTTAATGTGCAGGGAGCTTCAGTTAGAATGCCCCGTTCCCCAGTACCTCCTCCACCAAATGGAGACCTGAGCATTTACTAGCAACTTTATGGGAAGGGGTTTGAATTTTCAAGTGACGGGTATCAAGCATAACATAGGATCCCACCATAAAATCGTGACCCAGAAGGCGCTTATGATCTGAGAACCACTTGTAGTCATCTATGGCTTTAGTAAGGTGTTCCCGCACTAAGGCTTGAGTTGATCTGATGTGAGCAGCGTGATCCACGGCAGCTTGAACCTCAGGGAGCAAGCACGGCCTGACCAAAAATGAAGGTTTGTAACCCAGCATTTCTTTGTAGGGGAAAACCCCGTGGACGCGTGGGTCCCATTATTGTAAGCAAATTGAGCGAGAGGAAGGTCATTTGCCCAAGTATCCTGCACGGCTGCAGCATAGCAACGCAGGTACTGTTCAAGGACTTGATTAACCTGCTCAGTTTGTCCGTCAGACTGGGGATGATATGCTGTGGAGAGACAGGGGGATATTTTCAGAATCAATAGAAGTTCACTCCAAAATTGTGCGGTGAACTGGGAACCACAGTCACTGATGATCTCCTGGGGGAGACTGAACATCGAGAACACATGGCGAATGAAAAGGCGGGCAGTTTCTTCTGACATAATTGTGGAAGTGCAAGGTATAAAAAGGGAAAAGTTCATGAAACAATCCACCACCACCATCACCGCTGTGAACCCATTAGAACAGGGGAGTTCAATGACAAAGTCCACGGGCACCAATGTCCATGGCTCCTCCACCTGCTGTAAGGGGTGCAGGAGGCCATTTTTACCTGAGCGATCTGACTTAGCCCTGGTGCAAGTAACACAATTGGCAATCCAGGCAGGAACCTCTTTTTCCAAACCTACCCAATTGAAGGTCCTCTTAATCAAATCGATGCATTTTTTGTTGCCAGGATGTCTGACCATGGGGGGATCATGATGTGCGCGGAATACCTCCAATTGGAAGGATGGGGGAACCCAAATGTGGAACCAAAAGTAAATGAGTCCCTCCACCAAGGAGTATAGAGAATGTTTATGACTTGGGTGAGTTAACTGCTCGACCAACTCCATGCCCTCAGGGCAGACCATTTGATTGGCTAAAACCTGAGCCACTAGCAGGGCATCTGGAGCCAGAGTGACAGATGAGATGACAGGGGGGGGACAAATGACAGGATTTGGGCAGCAGGAATCATGGTGGTGAGGTCCAATTCCTCTGGGTCCAAGGAACAGTGGGTGGGGCTGCGACTTAGAAAATTGGGAAGCACATTGAGTGCCCCTTTTATGAATTTGTATTTAAAGTTAAAACTGCTTAGGTCCCAATAGGTTCAGGCTTGCTGATGTACCAATTTTTGGGGTTTACAAAAATATAAAAGAGTCTGGTGATCCGTACAGACTGTCACTTCATGTTGAGCACCCTGCAACAGATATCACCAATGAGTTAATGACCATGCAACAGCGGCCAATTCCTTGTCATATATGGCCAACAACTGCTCCATTGCCATGAATTTCTGGGAAAAGTAAGCGACTGGGTGTTCTAAACCATTGTGCTCCTGAAGCAAGACCGCTCCCACTGCTACTGACAAGGCATCACATGCAACAATATATGGCTTAGTGGGATTGGTATGCTTCAAAATGGGTGGAGACACAAACACCTCTTTGATTAATTCAAACACCTGCTGGCATTCGGGCATCCAGCAAAATGGTACGTTTTTCCCTGTAAGTGGGTGGAGAGGTGCGGTCAGCTGAGAAAGTGCTGGGAAAATTTTTTTCAGGAAAATGATGGTTCCCAAGAAACTCTGAAGTTTTTTCTGTGTAGTTGGGGTTGGCCATTCTCAGATTGTTTCTAACTTGTTGGGAGGGATTGCATACCCATCCTTGAGGATGAGGTTACTGAGGAAGGTAACCTCTTCCTTATAAACCTCGCACTTGGAAGGCTTGACAAACAAGCCTGCCTTATGCAAGGCGGCCACCACTGCTTCCAAGTCAGTAGCGTGTTGTTCAGGAGTCGTGGAGTGCATCAGGATATCATCAATGTATTCAACTGCACAGGTAAACCAGAGATAACCCAGTACATTTTTGATCATACTTTGGAATGTAGCAGGAGAATTTTTCAGCCCAAAGGGCATTGTACGGAATTGGAAAATGCCACGCTTTGTCCAGATCACTGTTAACCATTCCTGGCATTTCATTACCCAAATTTGGTTGAAGGCGTTCACCAGATCCAGCTTAGAGAACATGCAGGATTAGACGATTGCCTGGCTGATCGTCTGCTCCAGAGGCAGGGGGTAGGGATCAGTAACCGTTATTTTGTTTAAATGGCTGTAATCTACACAGGGACAAAGAGAACCATCTGCCTTTCTAGAGAAGATGATGGGGGAGGTGACAGGCGAAGTCTCCTTGACCAACCTTTTCTCAGCATATCATACAACCAGATATTGAGTGCAACCTCTTCCTCCGCTGTATGGGGATACAACGGACAGTTGATGTTCACCAACTTCACGGTCATTCAAAACCTGCAATTGAACTTAGTGTGTGGAGGCAGATGATCTGTCTTTTCCAAGTCAAAAATTCTCTGATAGCACATTAAGCTCTCAGGAAAATAGGCTAGAATGCCTGCAGAAGTGACTAAGGAAGTGATAGAACTGGTTCCTTGTGTCTTTTTAAGGGTATCAATCAAGGGAAATTCTTCCTCCAAATGATCATTAGCAAATGACAACGTATTTGACTCCAAGTGATTTTAACATGTTGTTTGCGCCACCACCCCACACCTAAGATTACCAGAAACACTAGGTTCGGCATGGCTGATAATCAATTGCAGAAGCTGAACTGGTGGATTGAAAAAGGTTTCAGTCAGAAAATGACACATGAGGTCTGAGAAGCAGATGAGGCCATCATCACTGAGGGGCCCGCATCCATTACCAGTTTCAATTGCTGAGCCAATTTGACACTCATGAAGTTTCCTGCATCTCTGGTATCCACCAGGGCCTCAAAAGAAACATGGTGCGAGCTGACACTAATCTTCATGACCAATAGAAAATAAGCAAAGTTTTGTTTATTGGAAGATTCATCCGACTCTTTTGTGACTGAAGAAATAACTGGCATATTGGGGGTAAGGTCAGGGGTTTTTTTGGTGTGAAGATTGGAAGTACAAGGGTGGGGGAAATGACTTCCTCCGTCTGAGCAATAACAGATTCATTTATAGGTGACTCTGTATTGGCCAACTCGGACCCAGTGGTTACAACAGGATTGGTACCCAAATCTTCCACTAGTTCAGAGATAGGCGCGTCATCAGCGTCTACTTTGGGTAAGCTAATCATAAAATTCCCCTTCTGGTAACGGGTGACATGGTGGGGCAAGGCGTTAATGGTGGTCGCAGTGGCACATATTTGATCTACTGATCCTTGGATGGAGGACCAGACCTTGTGATGAGCGGAACCCAAATCCAAGCCTGATCTAAAGACTGCCTGAAGCATATCAATAGAGAGACCCAACGCGGGGGCCAGTTCACAGAAGGTTGAAATCAAGGAAACCAGGCTAGGGGCTTTGACCATGGCATAGATCAGTCTGAATAGGTGGTCTGATTGTGACACAGGGTGTTTCAGGGCAGCTGACATGACAGCCATCAGTGGGGTGGAGTCTCCTGCTTGTGTGGAAGAGCGCAAAAGACCTCTTACCCAACGGCAGGCATTCCCATCCATGGCATCTAACAACGTGAGCCCTTGCTGGGCATGGGATAACGTGGAAGCATTATTAATTGCAATTGTTGTAAGCATTTGCACTTCAGTGAGTGCGTCGAGAATCTGATTGGTGATCTCCCAGGAGGGGACACTCAAACTTCCCTCTAGGCTAGTGGAAGGAGAAGGGGACGCAACCCGCGCTGCTTAAGTGGATTGAAGAAGATTTCCCAAGGCAAAGCGGATACTTTTCCCAAAGTCAGAAAGTGACCATACAAACAGCAAACAGCAAACTAATGATTGTACATTCATTTGGTAAAGGGTAACCACTGCAGCGCCCAGTTTGAAGAACAAGGCGGAAGTGGCTGGAAATAATGGTTGGTCAATTATGTCATGGAAATGGCAGAAGAAGTTTAGACTGGCCTGCCAGTTGGGATGCGTAAGCACCCAAAAAGCAAGCCAGAATGCCAGAGGCATTGTTGCCTGAATGACTTGGTATGGAGCTGGGCATTGGGAATCGAAAAATTGTTGGTGCAACATAACAGTGAGTATAATCCTAACGACAAACCACAATGAGCCCACTCCAGACCCAGGGGGCCTAGCTGCAGGGGGTGGAATCACTGAGATGGTTCTAATAAGTTCATTGGCATATGGGGTCATGTCAACCAGGGAGGAAAAGAGATGGATTCTCTCCTAAACTTGGTGGACATAAGGCCACAGGATTCCCATGTACTGTTGCTGAAAGTTTGCAAAAATGGGGTTATATAGCCAAAAATATCAGACTTGCTGAATCCAATTGATGATGGAGGGGGCCATAGTGACAAAAAGTACTGGTAGAGCTCATCCAGTGTATGGACTGACAGGCCACCAGGGAAATGCTATTAGGAATGCGGTCAGAAGGAAAAATACAAATAAAAAATTGTCTGGTTTCTTGGCAAAAATTTATTGAAAGAAAATGAAGAAAATTGACCAACAATTTTCTCAGTTTATGCAACTGATTAAATAGTGGTCAATTGGGGTAGTGATAAGCTGGGATTGGGACCCTGAATTTTGACCTAACTGGCAAATTATTTGGGAATGGGCGGGTTTGTTCCTTGAGAACTGAAATCAAAAAACTTACCAGTGGGCCAAGTCGCTGTCAGTTTGACCTTAAATGTCTGAACTGAGGCTCAGCTATGTTTCCACTGGTTGGCATATCAGTGTTTGGCCCGACGAGTGATGGGAATCCCCAAGGCCACCCCACATAGGGCGGGTCCATTTGGTTGGGAATGGGTTTGGGAAGCCCAACCCGCTCACGCTCAGTTGCTGGGCTGTTCATTCAGTCAGTAGCATCACATTAGCCACAACACCCAAATTATCAACAGGGGACTTTGAACCCATATTGATGGCATCCGATGCTATAGCCTGCCCATTGAGGATGATCCCAAACAACTTTGGTAAGGAGGGGATTTAATTGATTGACCCATTAATTGAATTGGAACTTTCAGGTGTTCTGGCCAATAACTCAGTCTTCATGCTTTTCCGGTTATTTGAGATCCAAGCATTGGACATATTACCACCCAAATTAAATTTGATTTGATTTCAATTCAACAATCTTGGCGCAGATTTTGCAGATTCCCCATATAATTATGCTGAGGTAAGTGTGGGTACTGGGGGTGGGATCCAAAGTGGAAGAGCCATTACCCAGCGCTTGTCTACTACGTGAGCGAGGTCGCCTTGAGTAATGAGGGGTACCACCATCCTCTTTGGTGTCTTCTTACTTTGGAACGGGATTATGGCTCTATCAACGGCCAAAGGGCGTTCCCCAGAACTTACAGTGTTACAGCCAGGGTGTTAAGGTGCACCAGCCACTTTATCAAACTTGATGGTTCATTACAGTTTCTCAAAGAACAGGGTTTCAAAAGATGGTCCAATTTTATTATCATTAAATCTGGTCAAGTCCTGTTACAATCTATAGCTCAAATTTGGTCAATTTTAGGTTATAGGACCCTGGCCAATGGTAGCATGCACCTATTGGTTTGCTTAGGTTTAGCACTACTTCTTCCAATTGACAACATGCTTCCCATTGTTAATTATGTTTTCATTTAATCAACTTCCTTGTTGGTCAACTTCCTATTAATAGATTTTACTGTTAGTTTACATTTTATATATGGCTCAATAGGCGACCTGTGCATGGACCTCCTTGAGAAGGTTTTAAAAAATGTTGGCCCTTTTATTTTAACAAAAATATATACTGCATCTGGTGAACTGCTGGGCTGCCCTGGTCTCCTCCATATTGAGGCACCCAAGCACTCCAGCACAGATCCTCACTTGGTTATGGACTCCCCTTGGGGTCCAACCAAGTTTTGTTGTTTATTTGCTATCAAATACTATATAACACAAGTACACCTTTGCCTTGGGTCTCTTAGCTCTGGCCCCCTCCATGGTGCTCTGTTTACAATATTACTTATGACTAGTTACCTGGAGGTGTAGCTGTGCATCCCACACCACCTCTTAGGGACTAAGAGAGTTACAGGCGCTCTATCTACATTAGTCAGCCAACCACTTTATTTTAAGTGCACTAGAATTATCCATATGGGTTTTTCTAAGTGTGAATTGTTTGGTCCAGCTTTTGTCATGGCCTCAATGGAGCTCACCACCGTTTTCTCAGCTGGACAATGGTTTGTGCATCTCAGCGTTATTCTTGCTTCCCCCAATTAGGAAAAGCACATCTTTCATGCTTGTATGTTTGGATTCAGATGCTTCACAATCCAGGTGTCATGATTCCCTAACTTTCCCCCAAAATGAACGAAAACAACATAATTATAATGTTTTTTCTCAACATCACATTCAGATGGTGCAGATGGTATCATAACTAAAGACCTGGTGGTGATGCCCCTGGATAATAATGTATAGCCTGATGCCAAATTTATATTGGGTCATTCAATCCCCAAAACACATTTTATAACACTAATCCTTTAAATAAAAAATGAGATAAATATCATCTCTTGTGGCTATAGTTTGGAACCTATTTCATTATACAAGATCACCCCATAGAACCCGCTCTTGACCCCTACCATGATCTGCAGAACACAGGCGGTGTAAAAGGAGATACTTTCACAAAATAAAAATGTTTATGCAACTGCTTAAGATATGGTGAGATATAAGGCCTCAGTAACATAAGTGGCTAATTATCCCACTCCATTCTATGATGCGAAAAAATACCCTGGAGACATGCTTATGCCTGATAAAGAGTTTTATGTTGAGATTTTGATCTTTTCTATTTTGATAAAGATCATTTATAATATTTTTTGTTGTTTGCTACTAATTCATCCCCTTCAGGTAAAATCAGCACAACTATTTTAGGGAATACAAGAGCTTTTGAGAATTTTATTGATCAAGACCTAGACGACTACCTTGAGTTGAACTACTTGCCAGGTGGTATGGTTAGGGGAGGGGCTTCCCAAGATATTCTCACGCTGAAAGACCTTGGGTTAGTGGATTATCAAGTTGGCAAATACATTTGGTGGACCACTCCAAGCAATCAAAAATCTCCTGTACCCCATTATTTTGGGAGTAGAGTGGTGGCAAAAGTTTGACGTTAGGACCGGCTTGAAAGAAATACCTTATTCATAACTTTGAAGAATGGTCAAATATTAGCTGTCCCTTTGTCTGAAGCAAACTAATAGGGCAATTTTCCCCACTGGCCCAATATTGACACCCTCAGCATTGCTCCGTTGCTGAAGCCCTCTCTGGAGGAGCCTTACTTTCCGTTTGGAGAGGCTGTATTCTTCGCTTGATGCAGCTTAAGCAATGTAATACCAGATCATATAGAATTTGATTGTGAGTTCAAGATCACATTTAATCTGGTGCGTATATTCTCTCACGATCCTTTGACTGTATGGGAGGAATTCGCCCTAAATGTGTGGGTTAAGGAGAAGCTAGCTAAAGGCACAGTATTCCAGCTTGCCTCCCAAATATGCTCCCCACTTCTCTTTGTGGAGAAGGCTGATGGTACTTTATGCCCATACATAGATTATGGAAATCTCAACAATATCATAGTACCATACTTAAATCCCATTCTGATGGACTCACAGATTGCTCACTATGAGGAGTAGGCAAAAGTCTTTTCCAAAATGGATTTCTTAAACACGTTCAATCAGATCCAGATCAAGAAGGTCCAGGAGTGGCTAACCGCATTTTAAACCAAAAAACGAAGTTTCCAATTTTTTAGGTAATGCCCTTTGGGATTAAAAACGTCTTGCTATCTTTCAACGCTGCATAGATTCAGCTTTGGAAACTTGTGGGGGTATGCGCTTTAGCCTATATAAATGATATTCAGGTGTTTTCTCCTGATCATGAGTCCCATGCAGTACACCTTCTGCAAGTGGTGGGAGATTAAAGGCAGCCAACTTACGCCTAAGGTAAGAAAATTTTAATTCTTCAAGCCCCAGGTCACCTTTTTGGGCAACGTTGTGTTTGCCCAAGGAAACATGATAACTCCAGACAAGAAAAATGTGATTTGTGGTTGGCCCACCCCAGCTTCAGTTAAAGAATTGAATAGTTTTTTGGGGACGTTTACGTTTATTAAAAAATTCATACCAAATCTTTCTGAGGTGGCAGCGCGTCTGATAAGGCGAGTGGAACTAAAGTTCTCCAAAGTTCCCCATTTTGAAGGATGATTCACAAGCAGTAAAGTGCACCCTGTTGTTCACGTCCATCCTTCGCCATGTTGATCCTGAAAAGGAGTCCACTATGTCTACTGATGCCTCCAACTTCACCATACCGGCAGTTCAATACAAGTTAGGAAATAATGGAATAAAGCATCCCGTGGGATATCTTCTTAGAAGATGTCCTTTCCTGAGTTAAAGTACACTATATATGATAATAAGTTATTAGCAGTGGTTGAAGCGCTAACCTATTGGCATCATCACTTGCATGGCTCATACCAACCCTATCACTTACATACAAATCACCGTGCCTTACTGTACTACCATGCACCTCATGTCTTAACCCCAAGGCAAACCCACTGGCATGAAAGCCTTGCTAAATTTGCGGTTTCTTATGAGTTTACTAAGGGAAGGGAGAAAGGTTTAGCGGATGCTTCAAGCCGCAATCCTGAAATAGCTCCAGATCCTAAAGAGGTAGAAGTGCA
Organism: Massospora cicadina; assembly: GCA_022478985.1. NCBI lineage: Eukaryota > Fungi > Entomophthoromycota > Entomophthoromycetes > Entomophthorales > Entomophthoraceae > Massospora > Massospora cicadina. The sequence continues at coordinate 31,796 of JAKSZP010013547.1, read as the reverse complement.
TAATACCCACTTGATGATTCCACAGGTGAGATTCTGTCTCAGCTTCCCTCTCCCTTGGCCAATGGTCTAGCGCTCACTCCTCTGAAAAATGTGGAAGAATATGGTATGTTCAGAAAGGTATTCCTTTCCCAGCCTTTGTCAGCTGAATATGATATGTTCCTTGCTAAGAGAAAATTGAATCAAGAGGACACAACCAGAGATTACCAAATTAAGGATGAGATGGTGTGGTTTCAGGGGCGCTTATGGGTTCCCGCTGAACCACTATGCCTGGAAATCATCTTTGACCATCATGATGAAATCACCGTTGATCATCTTGGGAAGGAGAAGACTCTAGAGCTAATACGCTGCACTTACAATTGGAAGGGGTTAGCCACTTAGGTGGGAAGATACTGTAAAGAGTGCTTTATCTGCAATTAAATTGCAACCAAATTGGCAGCCACTAGCAAGGTTTTTGGTACTAGTTAAACGGATGAAAGCATTAGACTTCCTTATAAGTAGATTTCATTGTGGAATCGCCTATATCTGAAGGCTATAATTCCATCATAATAATGGTGGACCGTTTACAAAGTTTGACAACTTTATTCCTTGCAGAACCACAATAACCATGGCTGAGATGGCTAGGCTTTTCATCGCTCATGTCTTTGCTCTTGACGAGTCCCCTCAAGAAATAATTAGAAATTGTGGACCCCAGTTTACCTCTATCTTTTGGGAAGAGTTGTGTAAGAATCTTCAGATTCGCTTCTGTCATTCAACTGCCTATCACCCCCAATAAGATGGGCAGACTGAACGAGTGAACCAGTGCTTGGAGAAGTTAATGCAGTTTTAAATTACCGCAGATCATTAAGATTGGGTTTTTCACCTTCCTATGGACCAGTTTAGCTACACCAACTCTCTAAATGCATCTATCAGTTATTCCCCATTTTTCACCAACTATGGGTTTAGCTCCACCTTCAATATGGAGCCTAGTTGAGGATCAAAAGTTTAAGCTGTGGTGGACTTTGCTAAGACTATTGTGGGATCCGCTAATGGAGGCCACAAATAATTTCTCAGAGTGAAAAACTAACTTTTTAATAAAAGTATAAAATAATACTTTTTTAAAGTTTTTATGTTTTTTATTATTATAAGCGCAGCAAAACCAAGAAAGGCCCCTTTTTCCAATACTAGTTTTTCCTATTTAAACTAGTTTGAATTTTGAGACCATTGATATTTGAGGCAAAATAATGTAAAGCTCAGTCATCTAAATTAGGTAATATAGGCTTCCAGCCTATCAGATTGTGGATAAAATTTTTGAGGCAAAACTGACCTGTACGGTAACAATTTAATGAATTGTATCCAATCATTAGCAAGTAAAATCTTTTTGCCTCGCAGAGGTTCAGATCTGTGCGTTATTGAACTCCTCAAATTTGGCCGAGAAATCAGAGTAATCCTATTGTTAGTATTTACTTTTTTAAGCTGATTTTTGTGATAGATCATATTTTTCCGTTGGTTAGGATTCCACCGAGAATCTGCTAATGTCTTTTCACCATTAACACTCATATCATTAATAGCCACAATATTATTTGAGGATTGGGTGGGAGATGGGCCAATCATGGTAGCAGATTTGGGAGCCCTAATACCTCCAACATTCTTTTAAGTCGAGAAAGAGAATGTCTGACAACTATCAAGAAAGTTACCAGGGTATCCACAAGTTTAGAGGCGGCAATGCAAGTTTATAAAGAGAACGCCGATGGAAAGAGACTGGTGGGTCTAGCTTACAAAGAAGGGGATCTCATGATGCTTGATGATCAAAACAGACTATCAGGCAGCCATGAAAAAACTGGGAAAAAAGAAGATTGGCCCTTACCGTGTTGTCAGAAAGGTGATCCATACCTCATACCAGTTGAATCTCCCCCTCATTTCAGATTTTTCAGTTTTTCACAAAAGCAAGCTGATGTTGTTTGAGGGCCCCTTCCATCAGAGACTCCGGAGGCATATATTGTGGATGGGGCGCCAGAGTAAGAAGTGGAGTCAATTGTAGCATCTCGCTGAGTAACAAGAAGGCTTGAGTACCTGGTGTCCTGGAAGGGATTTAATGCAGTGGAAAATAGTTGGATACCAGCGCGTGACTGTGAAAAAGCCCAAGACCTGATTGAAGTTTTCTCAAGCGTTTTCCCCAGGCCGCCAGACCTCAGTCAAAGCAAAGCTTTGCGGCTATGAATTTAGTCACATACCACAAGAACTTTTCCCTGGTTCAAGTGCCTGGGTGGGGGTGGAGCTCCAAAAGAATGAGAGGGTAATGTGATAGCTTGAGGATGAAATGATTATAAGGACCAATAGCAAGGATAAAGCTGCACACCAGGAGGCCAAAAAGGTGAAGTTAGCAGGCAACCCTGACCTCAAACATATCTTAGATCAATGCTGGGTTAAGGAAAGATATGCCCAGGTTGATCCTGGGGATGGGAGAGGTCAGCCCTGCATTACAACAGGCGCATTAAAATGAACCAGCTATATAATTAATAACAACGTCTCACTTCAGTTCTCAGTGAAAGGGGAATCAAAACTTATTTGGTTTTCAAAACTTTCGGCTCGTGTTGGCCTTACCTTCATCTGATAACCTGAGTTTGATCAGTTACCAGCTATAGTACTGTTAAAATTTAGGGGTTTTGATGCTCATTAAAAAATAATAACCCCTAATTAATAATTCTCACAGGGTCAGTATGTGCACTCTTCACGTTGTCTGATAATATATGATATCATTGATAATAGTATGAAGACTATTTGTTGGATTTTGGGTTTAGTGATGATCGCTTGGTGCTTAATCCACCAAAATCCAACAATGGGGTGAATATCACAAGAATAAAAAATATGTAAGCTTAAAAAGTTTAATAAGATATGGGGTTTTTAAATTTTATTAGTGCTGCAAAGGGGTAAAAGAGAGTTGATCCCCTTTAAAATCTGACTGATTAGTATTTAAACTATCTTAAGGGTTGGTGAAATTTGAGGATAGGTTTGGAATAGCTTAGGCACATTCCAAATTAGGAAATATGGGTTATGCTCCTATCAGGTATTGAGAAATTTTGAAGTACTTTTGGAAAGGATGTAGGGGTTTTGAGGCAGGATGTAACCATGCGGTAATGTCTTAATGTATAACAACCAATCACCGCGTGCTGAAATACTTTCACATGGGGGGACCTCCGACACACCTATAAAAGGGGGTGGTCCTCGCATAGGTGTTTGGAAAAACCTGTTTGTGGCTGGGGGCATGCCTTCCAATGCTTGCCCCAAGGTCCATTGGGTGGTCAGAGTAATCTGACCATTTGATTTTACATTTGGTCCCCGTGCAGGTTTCAATCTGGTGTTACCCCAATTAATGGGGTTTCACCGAGGATCAGCCAGGTCTTTTGGCCAATATTCTTGTTAGCATCATTTCCCTTATAACTATAATCGCTCTTAATGACATCATAAAATTGCAAAAGGCCAACTTTTTTCCTTTTTGGCTGAATTTGAACTAAAAAAGATTCTTATTTTTCAGCTGTGAGGGCAAATGTCTGACATAACTCCCTTCAAGAATGTAGGGGGAGAATAAGGCTGTAGAAAGCGTCCATGTAACCAATTTATGGTAACTCTGAAAGCATGGGATTCGATCAAGTACTTATCCCTTCGCTTATATGTATTATGAATGGCCCTTCCCAGATGGACCCAAGTTTTCCCCTTCTCGGGGTGATATGGTTATGATAGTAAAGCATCAAGTCAGAAACTTGGAAGTAGTTGAGGAGCCCAGAGCTCATTTGCGGCTTGACAATCTTTTGTGACTTTCTTTGCTAAGTTGGTCATTGCCTCAAATTGCAACTGTATGATATGCTGGGCTAACTTCTTCATAGCTTGCTTGGGATCAGTCTTATCAGTGAAGATATCTTTGGCAAGTAAAGCAGAAACCCCAGGTTCTCACCCATACAATACTCGGAAAGGTGACATTTTAGGGATCTGAATAAATGATGTGTTATGCCATGAGGGCACTTGGCAAGTACTGATCCCAGTGGAGGGGATCTGAAGTAGCCATTTTCCATAATGTAGAAACCAGAGTCCCATTTGCTCTTTCCACAGTACTATTAGTTAAAGGGTTGTAGGGGGCGGAAAAGAGCTGTTGGGTGCCCATGGAAGTTGTGGGAATTATCACCACTCAAGAGGTGAAATTTTTACCATTATCACAGAGCAAAACTTGGGGCAACCATGTCAGGTAAAGATCTACTGGTGGAGGAAAGTGGCCGTGGCCTTAGCTGTCTGAGCTGAGATAGTCACTGCCTCAACCCATTTGGTAAAGTGATCAATTCCAACTAATATAAATCGATTACCATCCATAGTTTGGGGAAGAAGGCCAGCCATATGGATAATTAATGTGTGGAAAGGGTGTTGAGGTGTGGTAGGCTGATATTGATACTTTGTTTTGAAATTGGATTGCTTCTTACATGTTAAACAGGCATACAAGACTTTGACAATAGTCTCCATGATTCCCTCCTAATAGTAGCGTTCTTTTACCCATTCATAGGTTTTCTGCACTCCTATGTCCTAGGAGTGTATGAGACTCCATAATGACAGGTACTCGCTCTGAAGGTCAGAGGTAGGGTAACCAGTTCACCCTCACTTTCTTGAATAGATGGCCGTTATCCACCTTCGTGTTACAGGAATGGCGAGCTAGCATCTTCTGAACTTGTTTATCCTCTTCCTCCCAAGCATCAGGGGTCATTAGAAGATCATTTAGCCGCTCCACTTCACTATTATCTAAATGAAGGATGGGCAGCCGGGTCAACCCATTGACATTCATGTGGCTTGTTTCAGCTCAGTGTACACTGGTCATATCATAGTGCTGGAGCTTCAAAGCCCAGCGTGCCAGTCGTCCAGTGAGATCCTTCATACTTTGTAACCACTTTAAAGAGGCATGATCAGTGACCACTTTAGATGAGGTCCCATATAAGAAATGGCGGTAATGTTTAACAGCAAGCAAATCGGCCAGGCATTCCTTCTCCATGATGCTATAGTTGCGTTCAGACTTAGAGAACAACTTGCTAAACTATAAAATGGGGTGATCAACCCCATGCTCATCCAGTTGAGCCAAGATAGCTCCAACTGCATAGTCGGAAGCTTCAGTAAACAGCATAAAGGGCTTATTATAATCAGGGTGTCTCAGGATAGGCGTTGTTGCAGCAGATTTTTTAACGTTTTTAAAGGCAGCTTGCTGTTCTGCTCACTAATGAAAATAGGTGTTTTAGTTAAAACGCGTACAAGGGGTATACTGAGCTGAGCAGATTTGGGGATGAATTATTAGTAGTACCATATCATGCCCAAAAACACCTGAATATCGCAGAGGTTTTGGGAGCAGGTATCTTAGATATCGCCTCAACATTATCTTGGAGAGGCTGGATTCCATCTGAAGAGATGGTGTTCCCCAAGAAGATTTTCTTATTTTGGAAGAAAGTACATTTGGAGGGCTTAAGCTTAATGTTAGAGGCTTGTAACTGTTGGAAAACTTTCTTTACATGAGAAAGGTGCTCATTAAAGGTTCAGGAAAAAACGGTGATATCATCTAGATATACAATCACGCAACTAAACTTCAGGTCCTGCAAAATGTGGTCCAGGGCTCGCTGGAAAGATGCGGTTGCATTGACAATTTTTGTGGTAATTGGGTAGGTTGGAAAAGACCCTCACTGCAAATAAGCTCACACTTTTCCTGGTCTTGTGGAGAAAGGTCCATTTGCCAGTATCCGCTAGCCAAGTCCATGGCGGAAAAGAATTTAGACCCGAAGAGTTGGGTCAGAGCATCATAGATTTGTGGGATGGGGTAGCTGTCCTTCTTGGTGAGGTAGTTCAGCTTATGTTAGTCTATAACTACTCAATGGCCACCATTTTTCTTTTTTTATGAGAAAAAGTGGAGATGACCAGGGAATTTGAGAAGGCACTAGCAGCCCTGCGTCCAGTAACTGTTTAAGCTCCATTCTCATATAGAGCTCCTCAACTTTTGATTTCTGATAAGGCTTGGATTTTTTAGGCTTGGTGTTGAGTAATTGACTGGACCTAATTGTCAGATATCAATAGGGACATAATAAGGTTATCATGTTTAAAACTTATTATGAATCATATTAGATATCAGCGATTATGAACCAGGTATATTCTAAGCTTATGATAAGCTTAGAATCCGCGGCCTAGCGATTTCACTTAATCATGTTTGACTATGATGACACAGGCTTGAGAGCTTTGCTGGTTAGGCCAGACTTAGATTAAGTTTTGACTTAATAACTTGGGCACATGGGCTTTGTTGGTCTATGTCAAAATTAGTTTTTAATGTTGGTCGAGTTTTTGATCAAATTAATTACTAATTAGTGATACAAAACGCCTTGGTATGTGCTGCCAATATGCGCATGAAAGTGAATTGGTTCAGATATTTTGAAGACGCGTACAAAATGCCATCTCAAGAATGATGACGGTGTTTACACTGACCCTGAGGCTGAGCACGATGCCCTGAGTCAAAGTATATGAAAGACGTTCTTAAAACTTTTTACATGGCCAAGTGCCACTGAAAATGAGATGTCATGGTTAAGATGTGGCGAACATTAAACCCTATAAATAACCCTTAAGTTGAGACTAATAAATATATTTCTTCTACTGGACGAGTTTATAATTTAGCTTATAAACTTTTTGCATTAGCACTTCATTTTGTATTAGTTGATTTTCACTTGGGATCAGTAGGATCAGGGCGGCGTGTCATTGTCCATGTGAATTGACAGGGTATACAATTGGAGTATCGCCAAGAAGCTATATTATAATTTTAATTCACCATCCTGTCTATTGTCCTCACACAATAGATGCTCAAAACCACATCCCACCCTTGAAGAAGAACCAGCCCTCTGAAGCAGACGCTTAAATTCAACACTTGGCATCACCTTCATCAATGGTGTATACCAGCCGTTCATATGCCCATAGTCAGTATTGGATTTGGAGAAGATGTCTCTATAGGTCTCCAGTAAAGAGTGAACTTTATTAAGCTCAGTGGGAGTTAGCTCATCAGAAATCTGCACGTTGTGCAAAGCGCAAATCATTTGGTCAGTGGGTAGTCCAATATCTAGCATAGACCCAATATAATGGACTTGGTGGATGTCATCAATGGGAAGTAACAGGGCTTTTCTGAACTCCTGATGCTTTTTTACAACCATGTCCTTGTTGGTGAGATTCCCCAGAAAAATATTAATAGGTCGCTGGTAGGCAGGGTCTAGGATACCTGGTAACACCCAAGGTTCCAAAGGGCTTGTACCATCAATTCTTGTTAAGCGCAGAAGGCAGTTGCGGGAGATTTGCATAGCAATTTTGGTGTCTATCATCTTTTTGTTCACCCGCTTTGATGACTACCTCTTCTGATGCATATAATTATATACCCTCTAAACCATCCACAGAGTCAGGCAGATTTTTGTGTTTTGGCCTGATGTGGTATAAATAAGGGTGAGGGTGGAAGAAGGGTACTCAACTACACATGTATATTCCTTCTTAGGCTCATCATTTGTAAAGACTAGGGGAACCTCGTAATTTAGAAGAAAAAAACCCTGTTTCATATTAATAATTCCCTAATACTCAATAATGAATTGAGTACCAAGGAGCAGGTCGTAGGCGTTTTTTTCTAAAGCCACTGCAGGCGCAGCAAGTAAGAGCTTACCAATTCGTATGGGCAGAGAAGAGTAGGCTCCAATAGCTCGAGTATTGTTAGGCCCTGCAGTTCCATACTCTTGGGAATAGTCCAGATCAGATGCTGACTTAATTTTTTTAATGAGCTTAGAAGATACCACGTTCATTGGAGCACCCATATCAAGGACTGCTAGATTGCACACTTTATTGATAACAACCTCTACCTTGGTTATGGTGGTACCAAAAGTAGGGGGAAGGGCAAAAACCTCCTTCAAACGTAGTGTGGAAGCAAGGCGCTTAGCCATATCAGGGTAGTTGTCTTTTATATATCAGAGGGTACGCACCTGCTGGGTGGATCGTATCACTTTCCCAATAAGCTGGTCTGCATCACTAGCGGTATTGATCACTTCTGAAACTTTTAACATCTGTTGAAAGTAAGTTCGTCATAGTATTATGGCAATATCAATTCTTTCTGGAATTAACCTATCCAGAACTTGCACTTCCATTGGGGCTCCCAAAATATAATGGCCTGAGTCTTCATCACCCCTCAGAATCGTCATCAGAGGGATTTTCAATGCACCTCAACGAGTTACTAAGAGTGGGTGGAGAAACTGGCTTAATTTTCTCACAGGGGAGGGCCTTGTCACTTGCATCTACCCTTTTGACTTTTGAAGGGAGCATCATGGCTGTACCAACTTTTGGGGGAGACAGTGGAAGTGTGATGGATTTAATAATTGCCTAATAAGTTATTGGCTTGGACTGCCTCATCTCGGCAGGTGTTGAACCAGAAGAAGCCTGAGTTGAGGCTGAGGGGGTTTTAGGCAGCGGCTTAGGAGGGTGTGACGCTTTATTTATCCTAGTAGATCGCTCAGCAAGAGAGGGACCAGGAAAAGTGATAGTTGCCTTCTTAGGCTGATCTTTTGAACCTGAAGCAGGGGGGGAAGCGCTTCCCTTTAACTGCAATAGTTTCTAGTTATCCTCACACAGTGGAGGAGTATTATATCGTTGCAGCTCTTCAGCAGCTGGGTTCCAATGGGATACAGCCATAGAATGGGCTTAAAAGGTCAACGTTATTTCCCATTTTGATACGTCGTGCAAAAGTTCAGGTTCATAAAAGTCAGCTACTGCTGGAAGTGCCTCATTGATATCTCATAAAGTTTGAAGGTATGCTTGACTGCGGAGATATGCATTGCTAAAGAGGGGTAAGGTGCCAAGCTAGCTACGATAGCTGCAATAGCATCATCTAGAGGAAGCATTTTGGCCAGCAACAGAGGTTAGGCTTTAATATAAAAACGCTCAACAAATGAGGGATTTATTAACCCTCTTTTGGCTAAGGCACATAAAGGCCTGTTTTTGCCATTGTAAATCCGTTTTGAACCAAACTCGTCAATCATCGCTTGTTTGACCTCCACCCAGGTGGTAAGTGTGGCCATTTGAGGTACCATGATCTCCTGAGTCATCCAATTTAGACATGGAAGGCTATACCTATTTTTTGGGTGGTCAGTCGCTCAATCCATCGCAGATTCATAAAAATAAAGTAAGGAGGCAATACTGGCCTCACCAGAGTAGACTTTTCTTGGAGGACTATAAATAATAGGGCTTTAGTAAGGGTGCTGTTCAAGTCTTTTAGGCGAGGCAAAGCACTGGCTAGTTGGTTTTATAACGCAGCTAGCCTTGGTTTCAGATTTTTAGTCATTTTGGTGGTATACAGGTGCTCCTGTAGTGAGCACCACTTGTTGGATTTTGGGTTTGGTGATTCTCACTTAGTGCTTAATCCCCTGAAATACAACAATGGGGGTTGTTATGATTTACGTAGGATTGATTATCGGCTGTCAACACAGTAACCTTTTTAATGCACTGGTTCAATTTCCTCTCTAATTTGTTGCGTTGTATAGAATGTATTAATTGATAATAGTATAAAGACAATTATCTGTAGTTGAGATTGAATTATATTTTGGCCCAACGCTCAGCCAGTATTTCCAATTAAATAATCTTGAAGTCATACTTGTAGGGATTCGTTCCCTATACTATTGTCCACCCAATTTTTAAGATACCCCAGTGACAGTCTCTCTCAGCCCAACACACAGTAGGCAGCTATCCCTGATTGTGGTTCCTTCATCTCTAGATCCCCGCTCAGATCTTTACTCTTCTCTCTGAGAGCCTTCCAAATATTGTCTTCTGCAATAATATCCTTGAGATAGAACGACACAATAGAAGCTGATAGTTCAACTATACACCAGATCAATAGTATAAATGTAAAGTACTTGTCTTCTTACAACTAAGTTTTTACTATAGTAAATCCTAGGGAATTATATAGTAGGGGATTTAGCTGTCTAGCCCTCAGTTGACACCTCTTCAATGAAATGGCAGCCGTTGCCATTGAATCACCCTTCCTCGTCTCAGCAGAGATGGTCTTCCCCATCCTGGCTAGGATTCTGTCATTAGACATCCTCAAGACCTCAAATGGAAAGAATTGGAAAACGTGTCCCTAACGCTTTCCTCTCAATCCAAGCAAACCAACCATAATTGTCTACGACCTGCTTAGGTAATGAAACTTATTACCCATTATGGCAGGTCACTTAACCAACCAATTGAATCACTAGTTGCAGGCTGGCATCACTTGCCTCGCAACTCACTATTCAATGCCAACCAGTCAGTGATGAAACCTTACCAATCCCAATTGGTACACTTGATAGTTAATCACTATCAGATGCCCCTATTTCATTGGCCACTCCACCCAATGAGATCTTAGGTATTCATCTGGATTGATCCTTGATGGATACAACCAGGTGAATATCCCAAAATCCCCCAAATTTAGTTCCTCCAAAACTTGGGCCAACTGATTTCTGATTTACTTCGCTTTAGGGAATTTTCCCCTAGCGACACCAGGTAATCTAGCAGGCTGGGAATATGGGCAAAAATCCCAACACATCCCCCCTCTTGCCTAGATTTCCAGTGAAAAACGGATCAGGGCATGAGAACACCGCTTAGACACTTGGTTGAATACTTCATTGGTTTAAGCGGAGTACACTCATCAATACTCAATGCTGCTTGGGATGACCTTCAGCATACAGTGTTCTTCCTCTTCCTTCTTGCTACCACCTTCTCAGAGTGCGGTCCCCATGACCTTCTGTCATGCTGGGCTGATTGATTTACTTGTGACGATATTAAACTCAGGATCTGGTTTTCCCCCCATCAGGGTATATGACCCATTTTCATATTCAATATCTTGGTCAGGCGTCCTAGATTTCCTGTTTTCTCCTCATCCTAGACAGAAGACTCTTGCCGTCAATGTTTATTTTGTGGCTTAATTAAGAATACTTATTTCTTATTTGCCCTTGTTATTTCGCTCATAACCTCTTGGCTGTAAGTCATTCATAATTTTTCCCTTGGAGAGCTCATCTCATTAATTTTGAAATTAATTTCCCCCAAAATTGGAGCTTAATGGATTATAGAGTGCATAATGTCAACTTCTATATAAGTCCGACATTCACCCTCTCATACAGCTCATATGTCAAATAGCAAATCTCGCTACTAGCAGCTCCATAATAGTCTGTCTGATCCAGACTTCCATCTCTTCCAGAAGTTGAGTTGGGATGCTCGATGGAACCTCTTTTATGGTCCTTCCAGGACTCATAAGCCTAGTCTGACACAAGCAGCTAGTCTTTCTGTTAAATTACCGGAAACAGTAACTAATGCCTCCAAAACCAGGCTGGACATCATTTCAAACAACTCTCAGCTGACCCTTCTTTCTGCAGTCAATTCCAGAGTTGAACTTTAAAACCCTCCTGGATTCAGCTCCTTTTGCTGATGCTCTGAACATCATCATAGATGTTCCAGAGATTATGTCAGTTGCTCTGGATTGTTCATTTCAGCTGGGTCAGACCTGCTCTCTGGGTTCCTCTTCTGACTTGGTCAATTTTACAAACCCGCTGTTCTGGTTTCTGAGCTCTCAATTGGTAACAGCATACACTTTGAGCTCCCCTATGCTGAACTCTGGGCCCAAGTCACTGAGGCTTTGACATCAGCGCTGAGTCCCTCTGATCTTGGCAACCTTCTAGATTGGGATACTGCCGCCTATGCTCTTCACTTTGCTGGCCAAGTTCTTTAAAGTTGGTCTACAAAGCTTCCAGCCTTGCCTGGTTTCCACTGGTCATTCAGCTTTTGCTTCTGCAAAGCCCATAGTCTCCGCTTGCAGGATGCAATCCACTCTCTGCACAACTATCTCTTCTCTGGAGCTTCCTATCGGTATCTTCCGCTGATGGCATTGATAGAGGGCATGATTCAGCAACCCCCATCAAGTATTCCTTATTTGTTGCTGGCCCACATGTCCGGTGTCCTCAATGAAGCCCGTTGGTAGGCACTCAGGACTAATCTTCCAGCTCTGGTGCCATATTAGGATTACTCAGGGTTATTTGCTGATTGCCTCTTTCTTTATTGCTGCTTTCCTCCCCAATCCGGGGTTTCACAATTGGCATCTTCTGACATCTCAATTTCCCTTCCCCTATTCACTTTTTCTCAAGGCTTAGTGTCCACTAAATGAATGTGTTTTTGTGTAGGTCTCGCCCTCGCAAGCATCCAAACACATATAGATTTTGACGGGCTGTTCATTCCTACAGCGATCCATCCTCCCTCCCCCAAGAGGCGCATAGGCGGAATTATCCTCATACTGAGGATGATCAATAAAAATAAAAATTCTAAAAATATATTAACTTTTTTATATATGCGTTTTATAATAATTTTTCCCAATATTTTTATCAACTTTTTATCTTTATTCTTCTTTTTTACTATGGGACTTGACCTTGTTTCAGTTCAGAGGTCCTTTTTTTCCACCAAACTGGGTCCTGGGTACTTAAACCTACCAGTTTTCCATGGTTCAGAGGTCCTTTTTTCGAACTTAACCATCTAGATTGGTTCAGAGGTCCTTTTTTGGACTGTACCTAATCATCAGGACATGACCAACTTAATAATTCATCAGTCCTTTGGGAACTCTTTTATTTTTTTCTTGATCCAACGCTTTAGATACTTAGCGTGGACTCAATTTACAACTCTTCCATCCAAGAGATTCTTGATGGAGTAAGCATCTGTTGCCGTCTTGGCGATTACTTCAAATGGACTCAACCACAACTCATCTAATTTGTTTCTTCATCTGAAACCATGCATATCACAATAGGCGACTCTTTCCTTTATTTGATATTCTTATAATGCCAGTCAGTTTTTGTCATCCATCAATTTTGCTCGTATCCTTTTCTCTAAGGCTGTATTGAATGCTTTCATTTGCATATCAATCAGGATACTCATCAGTCGGTTCAGGTATTACTTGGTACTCATCCCCAACATAGGTTCCACCACCAAATATAAAATAGGCAGCAACGCAGCCTTTCTTCCATATAATAATTCAAATGACGTCTTTCCTGTCGCCGTATGATGACTAATGTTGTAGGCAGGTGTCACTGAACTCAGGTACATTCCCCACGTGGAAGTTCTCCCTGCGACTAACTTCCTCAGTGTCTAGGCCAGTGTCCCATTGACCCGTTCTACCGGTCCATTCATCTCTGGCTGGTATAGTACTGACACGACTCCTCAGATCTTCATTATTTCATTTTACCTCGGGATCACCTGAGACATGATGCTGGTCCCATTGTTGCTCAGCAGGACTTGCGGACATCCATGATGGTATATTAATTGATCTAGGATGAATCTCGCAGTACTGGTAGCATCTACTCTGGTTAGGGCCTTTGTTTTGACACATCTTGTCAGATGGTTGATGGCAACTATGATGTACTTGACTCCCCCTGTGCTCATCATCAGCAGTCCCATCACATCAATGGACACCGTGTGACAGGCAATTTCAGGGCGGACCAGTTGGTATCCAGTTGTATTCTTGTGTGGTTTGTGCAGCTGGCATTCCACACAACAAGCCAGATGATCCGCGACATCATAGTTGATCTATTCCCAGTAATAGTACTGGTGAATATGGTCAGTTGTTTTCCTCAGGCCTCTGTGACCAACAACCTTGTGAGCTGCTTGTACTATCACTGCTCTTTCTGATGGCTTTGGGAATAATAGCCATCTCCTGTTGATCATCTTGAATACTTGTCCATCCATAGTCTTGGTGTTTTCCATCACTTTTCGGAGCGCACCTTGGATTTCTCAGGGCTCATCCCTGATTCTTCCTTTGATCATTCTCTGGAATAGCTCATCCACCTTCGGGTATACCAACTGGACCATTGGCAACTGCGATAAGCCATTTGCGTTCTGATGAGAAGCCCCCGCTCAGTGGAGTATCTCATAATTGTAAGCCTGAAGCTTAAGTGCCATTGGGCCAGTTGTCTTTCCAGTTCCCTTAGATTGTGTAGCCAACACAGTGAAGAATGGTCCGTCACCACCTTAAAGTGCGTTCTGTGGATTTACACCCAAAACTGCTTGCATGTGTATATGACCACAAGGCATTCCCACTAAGTCATGGTGTAGTTCCTCTCAGCGGCTGAGAGTGTCTTAATCACGTATGCCTCTGGATGCTCATCCCCAAGTTCATCTACTTGGCTCAGTATGGCGCCAATCGCCATCAACAAAGCATCAGTTTGAATGATAAACATCCAATTGAAATTCAGATATTTCAGAATCAGCAAATCTATCAAATACCGGCGTAACTCATCAAAGGAGTCCTGGGCCTCTTCATTCCATATGAATCCTTTATTTGGATCCTTAATAGATGAAATAAAGTCTCAGCTATTTGGGCGAAGTCCTGAATAAATCTTCTATAGTATCCGACCATCCCAAGGAATACTTGGATGTCAATGACACTCTTTGGTACAGCCATATGCTCTATAGCTGCTATCTTCTGGGTTTGCGGCTGCAATAAACTTGAGTTGATCACAAATCCCATGTGTTCCAAATCTTTCTTGAAGAAGTGGCACTTCCTTGGCTTGATCTTCAGGTTAGCTGCAGACAGTCTCTTAAAAACTTTTTCCAAGTGGTGCAAGTGATCAGTAAACGTTCTACTGAACACATTGATATCGTCCAGATATACCAGGATGCACGGTAACTTCAGGTCGCTTGATATCGCGTCCATGGCCCTCTAGAACGTTGCAGGTGCATTGCAGAGACCCTGGGGCATCCTCATCGGCTGGTATAACCCCTGCATGGTAGTAATCGCGCATTTTTCTAGGTCTTCTTCTGGCAAGTTAATATGCCAGTATCCCAAGATCAGATCCATCGCGGAGAATTACTTTGCTTCTCCTAAATGATCCAGCACATTGTCAATCCTCGGTAGGGGATACAAACCCTTCTTCATAATTTTATTCAGCCTCCAGTAGTCAATCACCACCCAGTTCGATCCATCCTTCTTCTTCACAATCAAAATTGGACTCACCCAGGGGCTTGATGATGAAACTAGAAGTCCATGTTTCACTAGTTTGCTGATCTCATTCTCCACTATTGTTTCAGTAGCTTTCAAACTTCAGATTGGTCTCATCCTTATTGGTAGATTTTCCCTGGTGTCAACCTTATGGATTACATCTCATGTGCATCCCAAAACGTGGTCATCCTGAGCGAACACTTCCCAATATTTCTCAAATAGTTTGAGCACCTCATCCTGCTGGCCTTCCAGCAGATCAGCGAGCTGCTCCCAATCAACTAATAGGTTGATGCTTTCAGCTACCCTGGCTGGTAATCCCATTTCATGAGAGACCCAAAATCATGGAATCGTCTCAATTTGGTCATCAGGATCATATGAATAAACGCGATGATCTGATTCCTCTTGATTTTCATTGGTTTTCACTCAAATTCGACAGGAGAACTCGAATTTCTCCATGGCCCAGCATTATTATCCCGGGAGCCACCCATGGCTCCACTCTGGACTTCTTCCAGGGGCTTCTGACCTCCCCATACAACTTTTCAGGAATCTCCAAAGTCAACCCTGTGTTGACAATTATCTGCAATCCAACCAGTATGGTCCTTTCTTTCTTGATCCTTAATGGAATTCCTCAGTTTCTAGGATTTCTGCCAGCATCTCTCGTTGCTTCCTACCAACTAATTGGGATCAAATTGGTACAACGCCGTCATTGTATATCAAATAATGAAGTTTTTTCTGCAATTCAATGGAACTTCACTGCTCTTCTGGTATACCAATGGTAACGTCTGACCAAGGATGGTCAACGTATTATCCTCAAAGTTACATTTAATTCCATACTTCCATAGGAACTCCATTCTGATCAGGATATCATAGTTTTGGTTCTCCAAAACTATTGCTGGTGCAGATACCACCAATGACCTGAATCATAGTGGCAGCGCACTATATGCTTTACAGGAAACGGTGGTGTTTGGCCCAGCTATCCTGTATTCTCTCTTGTGTTCCAAGTCTGGCGAGATCTTCATTCATGATATCAGGAGGAACAGGTTTTTCCACCGCACTAAACTGCTCCTTGTCTAGGCAGAGAGACCTTTTCCCAAATCCTTGGCGACTGCTGTCTCCTTGGCCTGGACCACATTAGTCTAACCCTTTGGCTTTTTGCAGTGTATGGCGGAATGTCCTTTCCTGCCACACTGATAGAAATATTTCTCTTTATTGCTTAACCGTCTGAATTCTTTAGGCTTATTTCCCAGCATGGTTTGGTTGGTAGCCTCCTTTGCTCCTTCTTTTCCCTTCATGGGATTCAGATTTCATACCATATTGGACTTAAAGCTTCTATTTGGGGCATCGAACATTGCTCCCAAAATATTAAGGTTGTCAACCGTTTGTGAGGTAGTTATCTCCATCACAAACACGGAAGACATCATTTGATGCAAATTGCAATAGGGCCAAAGGGCCGCTTGCAAAGCGATTCTAGCATCAAAGTCGTCTAATACTTTCACTCTGGCCAGGATCTGCGACTCCTGGTAAAATTGATCCGCGACGCTAGCTTAATACTCATCTTTATGGAACTAAATTCCTATAAATTCTTGCTTGCATTTCGACATGTGGGTTGGACTCCTGAACTCCTTCATGATGGCTGCCTTTGCCTCGGCATATGACAAGCTGTCCCCCTCCAGGTGAGGTAACACTAGGTTTTGACAATAGGTGTCCAGGCAGTTCATGATTGTCAACGCCTTTTGACGATCTCTGTAGCCATTCATAGTCATGTCAAACAGTCAGAAAAATGCTGGGCGTTATCCTGATGGAATGTTGGCAATTTCAGCATTGGTCTAAATTCCTCTGAGTCATTTTGGGCGGATTCTCTGGTTTGGCTACTCAGCTAACTTGCAGAGTGACTTCAGGCATCATCTCTGAAATGGCATTGAAAGCGGGTGTCATATTCCTTGGGGAATTTGACTTCCCAAGTATTGTGCGAGGACTTCTCTCTTCAGCATTGCTGGCCATATCAAGCTCACAAGCACATCTGTCAGCTTTTAGTTCCTCCACTTGTTGGATTAATTTCTCGATATCTGCACCAAACTTTCTTAAATGAACGTGATCTGATGCTTGCTCCATTTTCAGGAATAGGACCTCTCAGACAAGGTCCCCTTCTTTCTTCTTCAACGAGTTTACTTTGCCGAGTAAATCATTTCCAAAGTTGGCTACATTCTCTACTCCTTCCTCTACCTTGGCAGCTCATTCTAAGGCCGTGAACTCCTGATGGTCTACTGAGTTTAAGGCATTCTGATTCACAGTGACGATCTCAGTCCACAGCTTGCATATTTCTTCTTTATATGTCATTATAATAGATTTTTTACTCAACTAACCCTGTAGTAAGCACCAACTTGTAAAAATTTACTTAGTATTGATTATCAGCTGTCAACCCAGTAACCTTTTTACTGCAAAGGTTTGATTTCCTCATGCAATTCGTCATGTTGTATAGAATGTATTAATTGATAATAGTATGGAGACTATTATCCATAGTTGAGATTGAACTATTATTTGGCCTAACGCTCGTCCAGTATTTCCAATTAAATACTCTTGAAGTCATACTTGTAGGGATTCGTTCCCTATACTCTTGTCCACCCAATCTTTGTTAAGATACCCCAGTGACAGTCTCTCTCGGCCCAACACACAGTCAGAAGCTATCCCTGATTGTGGTTCCTTTGTCTCTAGATCCCCACTTGGATCTTTACTCTTCTCTCTGAGAGTCTTCCAATTACTGCCTTCTGCAATAATATCCTTGAGATAGAACGACACAATAGAAGCTGATAGTTCAACTATACACCAGATCAATAATATAAATGTAAAGTACTTGTCTTCTTAAAACTAAGTTTTTACTATAGTAAAACCTAGGGAATTATATAGTAGGGGATTTGGCTGTCTAGCCCTCAGTTGACACCTCTTCAATGAAATGGCAGCCGTTGCCATTGAATCACCCTTCCTCGTCTCAGCAGAGATGGTCTTTCCTCATCCTGGCTAGGCTTATGTCATTGGAAATTCTCAAGACCTTAAACAGAAAGAGTCAGAAAGCGTGTCCCTAACGTTAGAACTCTTGATCCAAGCGAACCAACCATAATTGGCTAGCGACCTGCTTAGGTAATGGGACTTATTACCCATTATGGCAGGTCACTTCACCAACCAATTTATTCGCTAGTTGCAGGTGGCATCACTAGCTTTAAAGCTTGCTATTTATTCCCAATCAGTTGGTGATGAAACCCAACTAATCCCAATCGGTACACCTGATAGTTAATCACTATCAGATGCCCCTATTTCATCAGCCACTCCGCCCAATGAGATCTTAGGTACTCATCTAGATTGATCCTTGATAGATACGACCAGGTGAATATCCCAAAATCCCCCAAACGTAGTTCCTCCAAAACTCAGGCCAACCGATTTCTGAGTCACTTCAGCTTAGGGAATTTTCCCCTACCAATACCAGGTAATCTAGCAGGCTGGTAATATGGGCAAAAATCCCAACAGGGGTGGATATCACAAGAATAATAAAAAATGTAAACTTAAAAACTAAATAAGATTTGGGGTTTTTTAAGTTTATTAGTGCTGAGAAGGGGTAAAAGAGAGTTGATCCCCTTTGAAATCTGACTGATTAGTATTTAAACAATTTAGAGGGTCAGGGGAACTTGAGGTAGGTTCAGGATATCTTAGGCACATTTTGGATTAAGAAATATGGGTTATGCTTCTATCAGATCTTGGGAATTTTGAAGTACTTTTTTGGCGAAATGATGTTGGGTTTTTGGGGTAGGATGTAACCATGTGGTAATGTCTTAATTTATTTTAACCAATCACTGATTGCAAAAATACTTACAACTGGGGGACCTCTGCCACGCCTACAAAAAGGGGGTGGTCCTCGCATAGGTGTTTGGAAGGACCTGTTTGTGGATGGGGGCATGCCTTCCGATGGTTGCCCCAAGGTACTCAGATGGTAGGAATACTCTGCCCATTTGATTTTACATTTGGTGCCCATGCAGTTTTGAACTGGTGTTATCCCAATTGTTGGGGTTCCACCGATAATTAGCCTGGGTCTTTTGGCCAATATCCTCATTGCATCATTTCCCTTATAATTAGAATCACTCTTAATGACATGAGAAAATTGCAAATGGCCAAAATTTCCACTTTTCAGATGAATATAACATAAAACATTCTTATTAGTCGGCTGTGAGGGCAAATGTCCAACACTATTATCTGTAGTTGAATAGATAACCAGTTTTTGATCCAACTATTGACCTGTATTTATCCTCAAAATACTTTTGATGCCTTCAGTAGGGATTTATACCTTATACCGCCTAACTTGATCAACGCTCAGATCCTAGTTTAAAGCCTTTCCTCTCTTTGTGGAGTCTAGGCGAGCTACAGCAATTTCATCTAAGCTCAGCTTATCTTCTTAAGGATCCCAAATCCTTACTATTTATCTGAATAAAGCGTCCCCAATTAAACCACACAGCAATTATTTCCTGTTGATGAATAGAACTAAAACTAATAATAAATTCTGCTTAAGTCTTATTTTTAATGTGAATTATCAGGGGAATCTTCAGAGGGAATTCGGCGCCCAACCCTTGGTTGGCGCCTCAGCCATGAAACAGCAGCTGTTGCCATTGAATTTCCCTTTGTTGTCACAACAGTATTAGTCTTCCTCATCCTGGTTAGGATTCCTTTGTCAACCATCCTTGAGACCTAAATGAAAGAGTCAGAAAACGTATCCCTTAACGCTTTCTACTTGATCCCAGAAAATCAACCATATATGGTGAGTGACCTGCTAAGGTAATGGAATTTTTTAACCATTATGGCAAGTCACAAACTAACTGGGCGATTTTCTAGCTGCAGGTGGCAACACTCACCTCAAAACTTGCTCCTTAAATCTCCAAATCATCGGTGATGAAACATGTTAAATCCCAATTGCCACACCTGATAGTTAATCATTGATCAACTATTAGATGACCTGTTTTGTCAGCAACTCTGCCCAATGAGATCTTAAGCATTCACCCAGATCAATCCTCAACGGATCTTAATCAGGCGTTATACCTAAAATCTTACAAACATTATTAACCCAAAATTGGGGTCAACCAATATCCAAATCACTCGCCATAGGGAATCATCCCCTAGTGACATATGGTAGTCTAGATGGCTGGAAAGTTGGGCAAAAATCCCAACACATCCCCTCTTGCCTAGATTTCCAAAAAAATAGGATCAGGACAGGAGAATACCGCCTTGGACACTAGGTTGAATATTTCTTGGGTTCTAGCAGATCACAGTCAATCTGCACTCAACGCTGCCCAGGACAACCTTCAGCATGCGTTTCTCTTCCTCTTCCTCCTTGCTACTACCTACTCAGAGTGTGGCCCCCATGACCTTCTGTCATCCTGAGCTGATTGATTTACTTGTGACAATATTGATCCTGGGATCTGGTTTCCCCCATCAAGGCATATGACATGCTATCATATTCAGGATTATTGGTCTGGCGTCCTCAATTTTCTATTCTTCCTCCTCATCCTCAACAGGAGGTTCTTGCCGTTGATGTTCATTTTGTGGCGCAATTAAAATGCTCATTTATTTTGCTCTTGTTTTTTTAGTACTAGATGGTCCCAACCCAAGGGGGGATTCATCGATGTTTATTGAATTACGCCTGGGCTCCTAAGAGCCTGAGGCGAGGGAAGGGGAGGGAGGAGGCATCGAGAAAGGGAGGGGGTTTGCGCGCCAGAGCCGTGCTGCAGTGACAACTGAGCGGGGGAGGGTTGGCGACATAGTGCAGACCTTCAGGGCCATCTCAAAGTGTACCTGAAAGTGGGTGATCATGTGTGGAAGGGTCCACACCTGCTGGTCAAAGGCAGCACGAAGGAAGGAGTTATGGATGGTCCAGATGGCTGTGGCATAGGCGAGGACACGGAGGGGTCAGTGGCAACCAGGCAATGTCTGCTCAAACATGAGGTCTTGCACAGGGTGTCCATACCAGGGCTGAGCATGGAGGAGCGCGCGGGCCTTTGGCCAAAATGCGGTGACACCTGGACAGGTGAAAAAACGATGGAGGTGGGAGTCAATAGGCTCCACACAGTGGGGGCAGCTTTGGTGCTGGAAGGTAGGGCCAGTCCGGTCCCCTGTCCTGTATGAACAGTGGAGCACCCTCCATAAGGTCTTGGACACCTTTTCTGAAAGGATGGGGTGATAGACGTCCTTCCAAAATTCCTTAAGGTCAAATCTCACGGAGGGAGGAGCTCAAGGAGTCTTGGGCGGATGGGAGGACGATCTTGGGGGTTGAGGCAAGTTTTGACAACTTGTCCATTGTGCACAATTGCATGGCGACGGGGGCTGAGGCCAGGGCCTTCCCTTCTGTATGGGAAGGCATGGTGGATCCGCGCGCCTACTCGTTTCAGGGCAATGAGAGCCTGGTTCCAGTAGGGGGATGAGGATGGTTTTATGCGATGGCCTGGGTGGTTTGTGAGCCACTCCCTTAATGAGGTCAGAGATGCTCTAGGAAGACCCAGAGCTGCTGACACTGACTGGCGGAGGGCGGGCGCCCTTTGGGGCATGGGGGTCGCGTCCCAACAGACAATCGGCCATAGGAACTTCAGGAAGATTGTGGTGGCGTGGGATCGCGTGTCCAGAAGCCCTAGGCCCCCTTCATTGCAGGGTCGGGCAATGGTTGAGAGGGCCATTGGTGGATGGTTTGAGCCCCAGATCCAACAGCGGAGGAGTGCATTTAGCCGCGTATAAAAGGCATCTGTGAATGGGCAGACGTGCGCTAGGAACCAGACTTTGGAGAGGAGGAACACATTGGCCATCAGAGCTCGACCCTGGGGGGTGATGTGCCGCCAGTTCCAGCTGGCAATCCTGGAGTTAACTGCTGCAAGGAGCAAGTCCTCGTTGTCTTTTAGCGCAACTCCTTGTTGGTTGGTGAGAACGCCCAGGTGACGGAAGGTACCGCGCTCAGGTTCAATACCAAATGGTGGGGGGAAGGTGGGGGAGCCGACCTGTACAACTGTTGTCTTGGAGGTGTTGACCATGGCGTTGGACGCCTTGGTGTACCTCTCAATAGTCACAGCAGCGAGGGCAACATCCCCAGGGCAGCCAAATGCAATGGCAGTGTCATCTGCAAATGCCATGGTGCGTGTGGGGGCTTTACCTGGGACCAGAATCCCTGTTAGCTTGTCCTGTAAGGAGGCTAAGAGGGGGTCAAGGGTGATGATAAAAAGGATAGGGCACAGGGGGTCCCCTTGCCGGAGACCTTGTCCAACTGGTACTGCCACTGTAAAACCCATTGGCGCCAGGACTCTGGTGTGGAGCTGGTCATAGAGCGCTGATATCCAGCGCCTAGCTGCGGGTGGGAGATGGAAGCGGGCCAGGGAAGCATCAATATACTTCCAGGCTACCCGATCATATGCTTTCTCCATATCCAGGAGAGCCACAAAGCCATTCACCTTACGAGAGTTAGCAGTCAAAGTCACGTGAAGGTCATTATAGTTGTCCCATAACGACCTCCCCGGAATAAAACCGTGCTGGGATGGGGAAAGGCGAGGTGACACCCATTTGGTGATGCGGTTGGCCAGAAGCTTCGTGAAGAGCTTGTGGTCTGTGTTGATCAACGCTATGGGGCGCCAGTTCGCCAGGTTCTCACGGTCTGACTTCTTGTGAATGAGGGTCGTGATTGAGCCTCTGGAGTCGGGGAGGACCTCGCCATTCACCACGAGTGCAGCGAAGAGGTCGCGGAGGGTTCTGGCTATCATTGCAGGTTCCAGAAGGTACACCTCAAAGGGTATTCCGTCTGGGCCTGGGGCTTTAAGCCGTGAGGATTTCAGAAGGGTTTCCATCACCTCCTGGATGGAAATAGGCGCCAGTAGAGCCTCATCAGCCCGTGGGTCAATGGGCGGCTCTGGAGCCCGCCACAGGAAGTCTTGGATGTCCGATGGGTCCACCTGGGTGGCATGGAAGAGGCTGGAGTAGAAGCGGTGTAGTTCCTGCGTGATTTCCTCCTTATCTGAAGTGGTTGTAGTGCCAATCTTCAGTGCAGTAATATTCTGCGCTGTTGACCGGGCTTTCTGTTTCTGAAAGAAGAAGCGGGTGGGGCGTTCCCATTGAGCATAGTAACGAGATGTTGTAAAGTTTGCTGCCCGTTCTTCCTGCAGTGTGAGCTCCAAGCGGAGTGCTTCCTGCGCCGCTTCCCAGTCTTCCAACCATCTGGGAGAGGGCGAAGGCTGGCAGTTTCGCTCTAGATGTCTGATTCTGGCTTCCGCCCTTTTGACTCTGGAGCGAGCTGCAGTCATCTGGGCTTTGGCACAGTTGTAAGCAACGCGGGTGATGCCCTCCTTGGTCACCGCCCATCTAGCCTTGTGGTCAAGCAGGTGGGGTGGGGGGAGTGAGAGTCTCCCGGATGGTCATAGACAGCTTCTCCTTAGTGAAGGGGTTGTTGAGAAGAGCTGGGGCAACCCTAAGCCAGAACCTACGCGACGGTCTAAGTGTGGTGGTGAGGACAACGGTGAGTGACCTGTGATCACTAAGATGGTTGTCACGAGAGATGGGAGAGGAGACGCGGCCAATTAGCAGGGGGCCAATCAGTGCCATATCTATGCGTGACGCTGACTGGAAAGCTCCTCCATCATACTGGATCCTAGTCATGCAACCTAGGCCAGACGCGGAGGGTGGAAGCGCATCTATAAAGCCACTCAGGCGAAGGAAATACTGGAGGCGATCTGATCCAGGGCGTTCTTTTGCTGCAGGGGGTAAGAGTCATGGATGCGACTTATGGTTGTGTTGAAATCTCCTAAGAGGACTGTATTCCGTGGGAGATTGAGTTGGAGGAGCTCTTCCAAGAGCCGATTTTGCTCCTGACCTGCATTAGGCAGGTAGATGCTTTCAGCGAAGAAGGAGAAGTCAGGAGTGGTGAGTTTAGCCAGTATGAGGCGGCCACCTAGATATTGTGAAAAAGAATGGGTTTTAACCCGGGGATTCAAAACAATAAGGGCGGCATGGTTTGTCCAGAAGGAGTTGCCTCCAAACTGTTCATTACATGCAGATTGTTCGTGGGGGAGGATATGGGGCTCCTGGACAGCAGCGATGTCAATTTGTGCTGACCTGAAGTTTCGGAGGAGGAGGGCTCTCCGCTTAAAGTCCTGCAACCCATTTGCGTTGATGGATTGCAGGGCCAGGGTGCTGCCATGGGGACTCATAGCTGTTCCCCTCCATGTCCTGGGGGGTTGCCAGCGCTTATACCTGCTGCTGTGAGGCGGCTAGTTTTGAGTCCTTTAGCTTGACTATTAGCTGCAATCCGTGAGGAGCGTTGGGGGTTCTGAGGGGAAGGAGAGGGTGGGGGGGGGGCGGAGGACCCAGTAAGCCAGCCTAGGATGCTGCCCCCGCTCCGTTGCAGGGGAAGGACCTGAGGGTGCTCAATGGTGACCTCCGCGGTGTCCCCATTTGATGAGTCTGAGTCCATATTCACTTCCTCCAACACTGTAAAGGATCCGCGCGAAAAGGGGATGTGGGGTTGGGGTAGGACTCTTTGAGGTGGCACTTCTACCGCAGGCCGCGGGTTGCCAGTCCATGCTGGTGGGCATAGCTCCATTGGGAGCTGAGGGTTGATGCGATAAATCGCTGGTGGAGGTTGGTGGGGGTGCAGCGGAGCCCTGAGTGGGGGTGGCTGACGAGGGGCACCCTGTGGGAGATGCCTTGCGCTTGGTGAGAGAGGGAGTTGACTCTGGGAGATTGGAGGGGGTGCCCACTGGAAGGGGGGCATGAGCGCAAAGGTATCCCGTACCAATAGTGGGGTTAGCTGTTTCAACAGTTAGGCGTAAGGCCTCAGGGGACAGGTCTTGAACGGGAACCCATTGTGTGGGTTGTGGAATTGCTGCTATGGCCACGTGAGATCGTTTTTGGCCTGGTTTAGGCCCCTGGGTGGTGGCTAAGAGGGCTTGTTTTCGAGCTGTGCAGCCACTATACAAGTGTCCAAGGGCGTTACACCATGAACACCGGGGGCGCGCCTGATCAGGGTCGACAAAAAAGATCTCAGGGCATGCCCCAACTACCGCCACACGAGGAATAACCTCAATGTTGTGGGATACAGTGGGGGAGGGGATGAACGACGCCCTAGCAGTGCGAGCATAGTAAGAGGGGATGCTAAAGTCCACTGAAAGAACAGACCCAAACTCCATTAAACCACAATGGATCACCAGTTTAAGAGACTCAGGATCAACAGTCGTTGGTAGGTTGGTAAAAGTAACCCATGAAATTTTCTCCAGGTGAGAGCGTGTGCGGGAGATGCGAAGAGATCCGCATGGAATAATGACCTGGAGGGTGGCAGCATGGTCAGCAAGGGCAGCTTCAGTGAAGCCCACATCGATGTAGTGGCCCTCCACTGATTCATGGATGGTGGTGTTAATTGGGAATGTCTCCGCAATCGCTGCAAAGTATGAGAAGTAATCCTCTGTATAGAATTCAACAGGGTTATGCCCATAATAAAGGCGAGTTGCGTGGGAGAGGGTTGAGCGAGGTAGAGCTTTTTGCGCTCTAGTTTCGGCCCATTTCTTCTTAACATCAGCAATAAACGCCACTTCACGGGGATCAGCTTTGGGTAGCGTTGGTGCCAGAGGTTTTTGCCACGCCCCAGTGGCTCCTTTGGTACGTTTGTGTTTGCTTTGGGCTGCAATTGCGGGTTGAGTGTGAGCTGGTGGTTTGGACAAGTTTGCGGAGTTCCCTTGTTGCTGGAATGTTACAGCAGTTGCTGGCGTCATATTAAATTGAGGGGCGGTTTGTTGGGCCTTGCTAAATTGGGGAGGCCCATTCAGATTGGAATTAACTCCAGCCAGTTGGGAGGAGGGAGATGTTTCATCACCATCCCAATCTATTTGGGTAAATTCAGACCGAGTATTTGCTGTGATTTCGTGGGCAAAACTCACTGGCTGATTGGTGAATTGGTCGTTTTCAGCATATGGAGATAAAGTGCCGACTTGAGAAGTGCCAATTACGGGGTTTAAATGGGACGGGTGAGATTGGAACTGGTGTGAAGTTCCAAAATACGAACCATTTGAATCCTCATTGGGAAGAGTAGATTGTCCCAATTTGGTGCTTAGTGAACCAGAATGTGCGGCTAATCCAACCTTACATCTGAGGATTTGGGGGCCAGGTAGCTGGGTATCGCCCCTCATGGAGGGAGCCAGAAACACGGCGTCAGCAATAATAGATGGGGCTGAATTAGCTGACACAATGGGTGAGGTGAATGCCTGGATGGGCTGAGTTGCATTCAACTGAGCAGACGCCATTAAAACAGCGTGGGTGATGGCCTCCTTGGTTGGAGGGGGCCCAGCGGGTTGGTGAGAGGCAGCGCACACAGAGCTGTTAGGCGTGCAGGTTGCAGAAGTGCGATCAGGTGAACTGGCGCTAGTTGGAGTAGCTCCAGGTTGGGGGGTGGTGCCTGCTTTCATGGCTGCTGCTTGAGAGCGGGTGATTCTGGTTGACCCTGAGGTGGGTAACCGAGGGTTGCTTCATTTGGGGTGGTGCTGGCTCGTTTGGCATAGCCTGCGGGTTCTTTTGCGGGGTTTCCCGCCATATTTGCTAATAGTTTTCGTAAATCTCTTTAGTGGAGCTAAATTTCAGGCTGAATTGATTTTCGAAAAGTGATGCTTAGCAGAAAGAGATCATTTATTTTGCTCTTGTTATTTTCTCATAATAACTTCTTGTCTCATATCATTCTTAATTCTTCTCTGGAAAGCTCATCTCATGATTTTGAAATTAATTCCTCCAAAATTAGAGCTTAATTAATTTCAAAGTGCATAATGTTAATTATTTTAAAAGTCTGATATCCCCCCTTTCATCCAGCTCATATGTCAAATTCATAATCTTGTAACCAAACCATCTAGTACTAAAAAAAATAATCTTGTAACCAACAATTGCTTGACAGTTTGTCTGAAAAAAGATGTTCAGGTCTTCCAACTGATGAGTCAATATGAACGATGAAACCTATTCTATGGTCCCCCTAGGACTCATACTCCCACGTCAAGTACCTGTAGCCAGCCCTTCTGTGGAATTACCAGAAATGGTATCCAACCCTTAATGAAACCAGGTTAGCAATTGTATTAAACGACTCATGACCAATTCTCCCTCTGTCATTGATTCCCAAGTTAAATTTCAAACTCTCCTGGATTTGGCTCCTTTTGAAGATGCTACTACAATCATCTTTGAACCTCCTGAAGCAATTCCCTCCTCTCTTGATTGATTATTCCTCGCCAGATCTGACTTGCTTCTGGAGTTCCTTTTTTTACTCAGCCAATATACAATCCAGATGTTCTGTCAACCAAACTAGCCACTGAAAATTAAAAACATTTTGAACTCCCATATGCAGAATTAAGGACCTAAGTAACTGAGGCTCTATCCATAGCTCTGAACCCATCCAATCTCAAAAACCCCTAGATCAAGATGTTGCAGCATATATCCTTTGCTTTGCCAGCCAAGTTTTTAAAGTTGGGCCACAAAACAACCAGCTTTCCCAGCTTCCATTGCTCATTCTGCTTTCACTTCCAAGAAGCTTGTAGTCATCATCTATAGGATGCCATCTGCTTCCTGCATGACTATCTCATTTCTAGCACATCCCATCATATCTTTCTCTGATGTCTTTGATTGGGGGAATGATTTGGCAACCCCCACCTAGCATCTTTTTCTCAATGCCGGCTCATATGTTCAATGTTCTTGACAAAGCCCATTGGCAAGCACTCAAGGTCAATCTTCTAGCTCCAGTGCCATATCATGATTACTCGGGGTTATTTGCTGACTGCCTCATATTGTTCTGTTGCTTCCCTCCCCAATCTGGGGTTTTGCATTTGGCAAGTACCAATAATTCCATCTCTCTTCTCCTAGTTGCATTCTCACATAGACCATCCTCCGCTTAATGAACTTGGCTTTAAGTAAGTCTAGCCCTTGATATAATCTAATCTCTCATAGATTTTGATGGTCTGTTTACTCCTACTGCAATACATACTCCCTCTCCCAAGAGGCGACATAGGTGGAATCATCCCCAGTTCAAGGACAACCAATAAAGAATTATAAAATATAACCTTTTTTTCTGAGCGTTTTTAATAATATTTTCTGCTATATTTTTATCAATCTTTTATTTTTTTCTTCTTTTTTTATATGGTACATGACCTTAACTAAGTTCAGGGGTTCATTTTTTAATTTTCTTAAAATGGTTCTGAGGTATACTTTGACCTACCAGTTTTCTATGGTTCAAAAGTCTTATTTTTTAAGATTTAACCATCTATTTTGGTTCAGAAGTCCTTTTTTGGACTTAACCAAATCATCAGGACATAACAATCTCAATGGATCAGCGGTCCTTTGGGAACACTCTTATTGTTATTTTTTTATTGATTTACAGTTCTATATAGAATGGACTTAATTCACAATCCTTCCATCCAAGAGGGTCTGGATTGAAAGGCATCCGTCACCATCTTAGCAATAATCTCAAATGGGCCCAACCACAATGCATATAACTTATTTCTTCTCCTGAAACTATGCATATCGCAACAGGCAACTTTTTCATCTATTTGTTATTCTGATAAGTCCAGTCAGTTCTTATCATCCATCGTTTTTGCCTTGATCCTTTTCTTCAAGGTCATACCAAATGCTTGCATTTGCATCACAATCAGGATATTCAACAATCAGATCAGGTACTGCTTGGCACTCATCCTCAAGGTTGGTTCCACCACCAAATATAAAATTGGTGCCAAAGTGGCCTTCCTTCCATATAGTAACTAAAATGGCATTTTTCCTGTTACCATATGATGTCTTATGTTGTATGCAAGTGTCACCAAACTAAGGTACATTCCCCATGCAGAAGTTCTTCCTGAGACCAGCTTCCTCAGCATTGTGACTAGCATTCCCTTGACCTTCTCTACTAGTCCATTTGTCTCCAGTCAGTAAAGTACTGAAATGACTCCTCATATCCCTATTACTTCATTCAATCTCAGGATCATGTGGGACGTAAAATTCATTCGATTGTTGCTCAGTAAGACCTGCGGGCATCTATGTCAATATACTACCTGATCAAGGATAAACCTTACAGTGCTTGTTTGTCTACTTTTTCCAGGGCCTTCGTTTCAACCCATCTTGTCAGATGGTCAGTTAAAACTATGATGTATTTGACTCCCCTGGTACTTATTGTTGATGGTCTCATCACGTCAATGGACACCGTATGACAGGCAAATCCAGGGCGGACCAGTTGCTATCCAGTCATGTTATTGTGAGGCTTGTGTAATTGGCACTCCACACAACAAGCCAGATAATCCGCTACATAATAGTTGATAGACTCCCAGTAACAATACTGGCAAATGTGATCAGTCATCTTCTGTAGGGCTCCAGCCCAACAACATTATATGCAACTTGAGCAATAGCCACTCATTCCAACAACTTTGGAAATAGTAATTGTTTTCCATTGATAATCTTAAAAAATTGTTGATCCATGGTCTTGGTGTTTATCATCACTTTTTGAAGCGCACCTTGGATTTCTAAGGCTCATTCCTGATTTCTCCTTTGACCAATCTCTGGAACAGCTCATCAGCTTGCCAGTATACCACTTGTACCATTTGTTAACCTCAATAAGCCATCTGCATTCTGATAAGAAGCTCCAGCTCAGTGGACTATTTCATAATCATAAACCTTTAGCTTCAATGCCCATTGGGCCTGTCATCCTTCCAGTTCCCTTAAAGTGTGTAGTAAACGCAATGAGAAGTGGAAATATCAACTTTAAAGTGCATTCTATGAATATAAACCTGAACCTTTTTACATATGTAAATCACTGCATAGCATTCAACTCAGTCACATTGTAACTCCACTAAGCTGCTGAGTTTGTCCAGCTCACATACACAGCTGGATGTTTGTCCCTGAGTTCATCTGCATGGCTCAGGAAGGTGCTGATTGCTGTGAACAAAGCATCAGTCTGTATAATAGATTCTCAATCAAAAAATTTTTATATTTTAATATTGGAGAATCTATTAAGTACTGGTGTAATTCATCGATAGAACTCAGGGCTCTTCATATCAAATGAATCCTTTTTTTGGATCCTTCAGCAAATGAAATAGGGGCTTGAAAATTCCTGCAAAATCCCATATGAATCTTTGATAGTATCCAATCATTCCAAGGAACACTTGGATATCTCAGACATTTTTCAGAACAGCCATTCACTAGATGGCCTCAATTCACTGGGCTTGCAGCTGCAGTCCACTAGAGTTGATAACGAATCTCAGATATTCCAACTTGTTGGGATTTGACCTGCTCTCAATCAATTAAATTCAAATTTCCCTACTTCCAATACCTCTCCAAATTTTCCTCTAATGTAGCCTTATTTTCTGTTCCCTAATCAATTTGTTAAAAAGAAGCCTGCCGTCAAATCCCCACCTGATCAACATCAGGATGCTGAAGATCTTGCTGGTGGAGGACGTCGCTATCCTGAAAGGATTAGGAGAAAAACCTCGCCTATAAATATCCGCGCCTTATCTTAAATAAAGTTACATTCTTATCTCTAATTCTTCTTTAGTTTTATTTATTTCTAGAGCCTCTGTACAGCAAGCTCCTCTCCGGCCATCAACTTCCCCAGTTTAATATATATAGGTCCCTCGTCACCTATTTTCAAGCTTATATCAAGTTACCAGCCTCTACAATTAAGGTTCCCAGCTCTCCCCGCTGTCTGCTCGCTGAGGGACCTTTTAACCCATCCATTTTGGTACACTTCGGAGGAACTATTGCCCTCAGCTACCCTATTACAACAAAATAATTGGTGCTTTCTGCCAGGTACTCTCCCAAGCTACCTGATGAATAAATATATTCACAATGGATGATTCTCGCCAAGACTCTACTTGCCACTTACTGAAATATCTAGCGTCACTCAATGATTAACTTCCAATGGAGATCACGACCATGAGAACAGAGAACCCAATTTTATGCAATTCCGTGCTGTGCTCGATATTTCTATTCCAGCCTTAGAACTTCAAAACTATCATTTTCAACCTACAGGTGTTGATGATACTATTAATTGATTACTTTTAGGTGCCCTTTTCCCCAGAGATTGCTCCCATCATAACCAAGCCTCTGCCGTTCCTGATAATATGCAAGTGCTATATGAATCTGCCACCTTACCCAAATCTGAGTTAGGAGTATCTTGCATGGAGCGATATTTAAAACGATTTGCACATCCAGACCTTCACCATTTAGTCCAAATGATGGGGATTTACCATCAAAAAATCTTGCAACAGTTTACCCTGTCACAAGAGCTACACTCCTACTTCTTAGATTTCTACAACTCAGCTTCTTCATTCATAAGAGATAACTGTGAGGCTAAATCTTTAAAACCGTGCCCAACTTATCTCTATTAAAAACCAACTCTCCCAACTGGGCGTGGGAATGGCTAGCCTGCTTCGTGAGGAAGTAGCTACCTGATTTACTGAGACCACCACATTTATTAAAAGTCATTTGCAACAAGCCATTACCAACCTCACCAGCTAACTTAATGCTTTTACTGAACAAACTTTTGATGAATAAGCCAGATTGAATCAACAATCCAACCGGCATTTAATGTCTCAAGCGTGCTTGAGATTCTAGGGCCTCCTGGCCCTGTGGGTCCCCCAGGCCCCCTGAGGATCAAGGATCAGCTGGTCCTGCAGGAGTGATGGGGCCCTGGTCAGGATGGAAATGAAGGGCCACCTGGGCCAAATGGCCCCCCCTGGATATGGGCATCCTGGTCCTCGTAGGCCCCCTGGGCCTTCTGCCC